>CALNHX010002380.1:0-181056 GCA_940337035.1 Agriotes lineatus | reverse complement strand
GAAGAACTGTAGCGACGAGTAAACAATCGTAGATTTGTTATCGATGCCATGTACGTTTTGTTCTCACTATTTCCACTATCAAGATTGTTGCAAATTGGAAGGAATCATGCTTGCCTCGGTAATTTGCTATTCTAGTACCTGGAAGCTAAAGCAATTGGTGTGAGATGCTGGGACGTGCAGGACGAGGAACAAATTGCATTTGGTACTGGGACGATTTCACATGAATCGTGAGAATACTTGTTCTGATAAAATTAATTGAACACTTTCTTATTAGTTATTACCTCCTAGTTTATATAATATAAACAATGTGGTTTGTAGAATTGTATAAGCGATTGCCAAGTTGCTTATACCACAGTTGCTGAATGTTTTTAATTCTCTTAGTTTTGGCCATGTTTGTTTCTATAAAATGAATTTGGTTGAAAACTGATATATGACTTAATTAAATCGATTAGTATTAATCATGTGAAAATAATATAACCGAAATATTTCACAAAACTGAATGCTGTTTGGTTACTTAAGCTCCGCACCGCTATTGAACGCTTTAAATAAGGTATTCCTCGAGTTTACATTAAAAAAATAGAAAATCTACAGTGTGGATTTATCGGCTTATTTTCGACAAAAGAACTTTGTATTGAAATGTCACTGCTATGTATTTGATAATTAGAGGTATAACCACACAATTTGCTTTATTTCTGTCATGTTGATCTTATCAAAGGTTTTGGGTGTATAACTTGGTACAAATAAACATTATAATTACTATTGACGTTAACACGAAAAAATAGCTCTCGTTTATTCCATCTATCTAAATCTAATTTAATTACGTTAATCGTTTGAACGGTTCTTTAGCCGCCGTCTGCAATATGCACAGATATTGTTATCTGCAATACCGACAAACGTCGCTGGTTTTCCAACAGATCTCCCGCATTTTAAAGGTTATCTTGTGGTGCAGACATCTTTTGTTTCGGCCTTTTCAAGATACGAGGCGACTTTTCCCGGCTCGAATAGCGTTCTTTTCCCTACGTCACCTATGTGGCTTCAGTCCAGCAACACATATATGTGATTTTCGTGTTCCAAGTTAGGCCGTTAGCTTCTGGTATTTGAAGAGATTCCTCGTGGAAGCTTTGCTTTGCTGCGGATTTTGGTCTTGGAACACGTATTTAGGACACAAAGTCCAAGTCTATTAAACGGATCATTCATTACAAGTCGTTAGTCGTCCTGGTCATAAAAGCCTGTATTTCAGGATGACTGGTTTTCCCGGGAGGTCCTAAATTTCACCGATTCAGCCTGATTTGGGAGACGTGCATTCCCTCCTTCCTGTGAGCATTATTTGACTTGAATTCACATCTCCTGAGCAATCCGCTTGGCAGCCACATTTCGCTTGCGTGATTTCTACAAACACACTCAACCTGCTGCAGCATAGCTGTAAAGGCCTGTTTGGAGAAGCTCGATCTTTCAGATAAGTACTTACGGCGTAAACTGCATTGCCGCATCTCCATCCCAATTCTGAAATTAAACCTTTTTGACGTAGTGTTCTGGCCTTCGTGTCGTCCTATTCAGCCGACGCACCTGTTTAGTTCGCTTTAGGACTTCGCCGATTCTAAATTGGGTTAATGATATTCATCCTGCAATTGGCATAATATATAATTGATTAGTACCTTGAATCTGTTTTCAGTTGTAGTTTGCATTTAAATTGTTTAACCTTTAATTGCTTATTTAATTGTGTTAATTACTAATATAAAATTCTATTTGGTATTAAATACAAATAACACATTTGAAAATATAGCAAAACTTAATATATCCTGAATACAATCTAACTGCAAAGCTACACTATACAATTTTACTATAAAAGTATGTTATGGTCTAAAACTAGTGTCAAATTCTGCTTGTATGTCTTAAATTACTTTCGAATGCAAATTTTTCGATCCCTAAACACATTTGAAATAATTAAAGCTAACGAATGTCCATTTTTTCAGGTCTCTAACTTCGTGCTTAACACATATCAATGATTATCTCAACTTCAAACCCATAGATAAAATATGGAATATTAAATACTACATGACTACTATACTTACATAAATTTTGACACCAATCCGATGTGATTAAGCTGAGAAATCTTACATTGTAAATACTACACGAACTAGCTTGTATGTAAAAAATTCTTATTGTAAGATAAAATTAACGTTACCAACATATTATTTATAAGTTAAAATAATTATGTACAATTCTTAACATCTTCCTACTAATAAACTGTAACGTTTCGCTCCTGATTAAGTGCTACTAAACTTTAATCTGAAATTAAAAGCGCTTAATCTTCGCGTTTTTGGCATTACAAGAATCCCAGTCCGCTCGACCCGCAAGTTCGCCGTTTTGCGCGAGTGAAACGAGAAAACGTCCGCCGCGCATTTCCGTTTCTGGTTTAATGCAATAGAAGAAAACTTGATAACAAGGTAAAAACGAAATTGTTCCGCAAACTCAAAGAAATTTTTATTTCGATAAAGCGAACTTCGCTTCTCCAGGCCGATGCCGCGGCCCCAGCTGAAGAAGGGCTTTGCTCCTACCTCAGCTAGGCCACCAGAATTATACCAGAATTCTTCTAGAAAATTTAGAACCAGCTCCCCGAACGACATCCCCGACCCGCTCCATTAAGTTCCTAATAATTTATTAATTTAAATTGACGCATACCTGATATTTGGGAGGCGTCAAAACTGGCTAGTTCATATTCACAAAGCTGCACCACTTTATTAGTTTCAAGTAGCGAAAACCTGAGATTGGGCTAGGCTACTTGGAAATAATTCAGTTTGAAATAATTCAAGCCCCAAAGTTTTTCCAGTTTACTAATTTGAAATAGCACAAACCTGAGATCCGGCTGTGCTATTTTAGATTCCTATTCCCGAAGCTTCCCTATTGTATTAATCCGAGACAAAGTAAACTTAGGATCGGGCTGCATTATTGTGATTAATTCGAAACTCCCCATAGCTTCGCCGCCGCTACAAGCAGGTACCCGGAGCACGGCGCCACAGTAAATTTGCCCGCATAATAATCAATTCCCCCAGGTAAAAATTCACATACTTCAAGCTTCGAAGTTATTCGACCTTGGCACGAGCGATCTATCTGTTATCAACCCCGATAGCCTTTCATCACCCACTGTTATCAACAAGTCACATTCCGCTGTCGCATCCAGGTGGTATTTGAAAAGTTATTTGCTTTCATTAAATGAAATAACTGATAACATCGTGCTTTTATTAACTAAAGGAACTGACATTTGTTTACATTCGCAGTACTGTCAACCTCTGCCCATCATTCTGAGAAGTGCCAGCGACTGTCAAACAGTTAAGAGCCAAGACCGCTCCTGCCATTTGGGTGGCCTAACCACAACCGGAACCGAATTGAAGTTTATTCTATGCATACGACATGGAATAGTTTATATATTGATTTATTTCTACAATTAAGGTTTGACATCTACATAGTATTGAATAAATGTAATTTCTGTTATTTAGTATTCTTTAAATCAGTCAAGGTATAAATAAATCGAACCTGGACCCAATAAGAATAACCCACGTATTTGGGGCAAAGTTAATTAATGCTATTATTAAATAAATATACCAGGAAACATAATAAAACCATATCGTTTTTTATTAAGATTGAGCTATATAACCTCACTTTTATCACAAATCGTTTAGTCCAGTCACTATGTCCAAAAATAAGGCCTTTGCTGGAAAGTGAAGGGAAATTTGAAATTACTTTTTTGGGGTGTTTGGGGGGTCTAGCAAAGCTTAACTTCAAGTTGTCGACCAAGATTTCCTATGTGCTATTTCCGCCATCTTGATAAATGAGTGCGTTTTATTTTTTGCGATAAATAGGTTACCGTTAACACTACGTAAAAATAATGTAGACATTTTCTTTAGAATTTTGATTGCTCTACAATTTATGTTCTATTACTTTTCCGCGTACGAGCGATATTTGTCGAGATATCGAAAGCGAAAGGAGAGCGTGAAAGGGTCGAGATTCTTTTTCGAGCTTCTGGGCTTGTGTCTCATTTCTCTTCCTATTTAGCGAAAAAGTAGCCATTATCAAACTTGTAGAGGTTGCAAATAGCTTCAATTTGACCTATTATAAATTGTTATGCGACTAAAATTACGACTTGTAGAGCGGGCCAAAGTTGTCAAGTCGGCGCTTAATTTTTATTTCATGTATCGTACTACTACATAAATGGCATAGTAAACTTCATTGCATTATGAGAATCGTTAAATTTCAAGTATCCAGTACGTAAATTGTTATTTTTGACGTTTCTGCTATAGAACATCGGTTTAGAAATAAATATTTTCTAAACGTGTTATTTCTTGAGATTACAATGGGTGATTGTTTCATATGTAAAACACATTTGATCAGAGACGTTTACGTAGCCAAAGTGAAAGCTGTGAAAACTCTTTTAGCGGCGAGCGTGAAGAGGGGACACGATGAACATCGGTCTATGTTGGAAAGAGTGGATAATGTAAGTGTGCATAAAGCATGCTACAAGAACTATTGCAATGAAAGACTAGCCTCGATCGCTTCTCGACGAAGTCAATCTGCAACAGAAAAACCCGAAAAACAACCGAAGTGTGAACCTTTATTTGATTTTAAAAATAATGATAATTATTTTAAATTTATTAAACATATTTCAAAATGTCTGCAAAAATCATATAGTTCCTTGAAACTTATTTATCAAAATCGACAATCTTTAAATGTAAATGTGAAAACCGTTTTGTGTAATGCATTTACCTTGTCCCGTTTTGATTATTGTGCCGTTGTTTATGATTCACATTTAAGTAGCATTAATATTGCTAGGATTCAGAAAATTCAGAAATTATGTTTACGCCTCATATTTGGAATACGAATATATGAAAGAATTCCTTATAAGCTGAAAGATTCAAACTGGCTTAATATGAAAGAAAGGCGCCTCTTTCATTCTGAATGTCTTTTCTACAAGATCATTTTGAGTAAATCACCGAGTTACTTATACAACAAAATAAAGTTTAGAACCGACCGACGTACATGCTTTAAATATAAGATTTAAAGGAACGCTGACTCCACCTCAACATAAGTCAAAATTTTTCAAGCAATCGTTTTCTTACAGAATAACTAAATGCTATAATTCGTTACCAAATGTAGTAAAAGGCTATTGTACGTCAAAATTTAAAAAAGCTATTTTTCAAAATTTTATGGATAAACATCAATGAATTAATTATTAGGGTCAAAATAACACACTTTAGTAAATTGCTATATCACTAAACACCGCCATAGCTGTTTTGTGCGTAATATTTCGCCTGGCGCCAAAGCGTAGATCTTTGGATTTTTTTGTTTTCTTTTCTTTCTGTTTTTCACCGGGTTAAGTGGAAGAACAGCGGATAGATCTGTTTTTCTATCAAGTTGAACTTCGTCCAAGACAATATTACGTTTTAGTCAATATTTTTTCTGTGTAATTTTGTAATAATTTAATAAAGACCTTCATTATTATTATTATTATTATTATTATTATTAACATACACTCATATAATGCTGTATACTATCTACTTGATGAAATATAATGATTACAATAATGCAATGAAGTTTACTATGCCATTTATGTAGTAGTACGATACATGAAATAAAAATTAAGCGCCGACTTGACAACTTTGGCCCGCTCTACAAGTCGTAATTTTAGTCGCATATCAATTTATAATAGGTCAAATTGAAGCTATTTTCAACCTCTAGAAGTTTGATAATGGCTACTTTTTCGCTAAATAGAAAGAGAAATGCTACACAAGCCCAGAAGCTCGAAAAAAAATCTCGACCCTTTCACGCTCTCCTTTCGCGTTCGATATCTCGACAAATATAGCTCCTACGCGAAAAAGTAATGGAACATAAATTGTAGAACATTAAAAATTCTTACAAAGATGTCTACATTATTTTTATGTAGTGTTAACGGGAACCGATTTATCACAAAAAAATCAAACTCACTCATTTATCAAGATGGCGGAAATAGCACATAGGAAATTTTGGTCGACAACTTGAAGTTAAGCTTTGCTGGACCCCCCCCCCCCCAACATCCCAAAAAAGAAATTTCAAATTTCCCTTCACTTTCAAGCAAAAATGACATAGTGACTGGACTAGTTAGTTTTTATCAAATT
The DNA here is from genome assembly GCA_940337035.1 of Agriotes lineatus. Classification (NCBI taxonomy): domain Eukaryota; kingdom Metazoa; phylum Arthropoda; class Insecta; order Coleoptera; family Elateridae; genus Agriotes; species Agriotes lineatus. Next base: position 174,907 of record CALNHX010002380.1, on the reverse strand, counting down.
TTAGTAAATTGGAAAGTAAGATGTGTAATGTTTAAAGGCCACAATAATCGCATTTACTGTTTCCCATGTTTTAGTTAAGAAGATCGCATAAATTTGCTCAATACCTCGAGTGAACACCTTGTAAACTTAACAAATTGTTCTTGAATAAATTTTTTAGTATCATTATTTTATAAATTGGATTTAAAATCTATCTTTATGGGAATTTCTGTGTATTATTCTAATTTGAATATCTAGAAACTATAATATGTTGCTTTTATACAAAACACTTTATTTAGCATATTTTATAATATTAGAGCAACTATAAAATGCTTATTTTAGTTCTTATCATAGTACTGCATATCTCTTGAAGTTATTCTTAATATAGTATGAAACTGAGAGAAAAGTGTACTGTAAAATGTATTTTTCTCTTTAAGGTAATTATAAGAAGTAGCAACGGCTTTACAAAAGCTCACGGATATCGCCCTCAAAGATTATCGAGGTCGGGGATTGCTCATTGTCTGGGAAAACAAGCAGGTAAACACCAAATTCTGAAAAATCGACAAAAAGTATCACCGCATGAAAAGGGTCTGTGACGTTAGACCGGTCTCTCAGTTCGTCGGCAGTCGCGTGAGCGTTTACAGTGGTTGTAATGACAACTTAGTATCTGTACACGTTTGCAATATAAAATAATTTTTTAATTTACTCCGTTCTTTTGTATGTATTTGCGTATGAGTGAAGCAACTAAATAATTCTAATTACACAGTTCTTCTAGATTTAACAACAACAAAACGCTTTTTAAATGATTTCCTTCTGTCCTATGATATATTACTACATTAGAAATCCATATTTGAAAGTTACTTTATATGTTACGATTGTTGCACAAGAGCTATTTTTGCTTGTTCTTAAAAAAAATTTCTTGCAATTATTTTATCGTCTAATAAAAACAGAAGGGGTTTAATCATTTATAACTCTTTTTACAAGAAACTTGATGACCCCACACATTCAGCATCACCTCGGGGAGCAGTGGTTTTTTTGTATTTTTTTTCTTAAACCGTTACAAGTCTATCTACTCAATAAAATAAAAAGTCATCAGTAAGAGCAACTAGTAATTACATACACGCGCTTTAAATATGACCCAGTATCTACTATAAAACTATAAGTCGAATAATACAAGGCGTTTTACTAAAACCAAATTTCAATGACTGCATTATCGAAGCAAAGCACTTCTGCACATAGTAAGTAATCCTAATTAGACCGTTTTCTTTATCTCCACAAGCTTTAGTTAGTTTTTGTACATGTCTTTTAGAAATATTCTCTAACGTCTTTCGTTTGTTTAACATTTGAGATAAAGAGAGGTACATTTTCAAAAAATAAAAATTGGTATAACTGGTTGTTATCAAACCCTTTATATTTTGACCACCAATACATGGTTTTTGTATAAGTTACTATTTAGAACTTATCCAATTAGATTAAATTAAAAATTTATTTTTTGAATTGGGCAACAATAAATCTTTCCTCTCCCCTGCAGTGGATAGGCTGTAGAAGCAACCGTTACGCCAATGATGCTAACTAGTCACTATCGCAGTATCTAGCATGAAATTCCAACTCCGCTCAATAAATCTGAATGGTTGAACTTTATTGATATAAAATTCCAGAACGCAGATTTTACACCTGCTTAACGGACAAGCCGGCTTGATGTGACAGTACCGTATCAAATATCCCAGAATCATAAGCTAATAAAGAGACCAGAATTTAAATAGCTGTGTTTGAAATATTTATTGTTAAAGTAGCGGTAGTATTCCATTGACAAGCCATCAAGTCGACCGCGATGTGGGAGTCTCGGGATCAGGCCTATAAAGCAGCCGCACCCTGTTCTCTAGGAAGCCCTGTCGTCTGCCTACCAGCAGCACTGCCTCAAGGTGCCATGATGGAAGTGACAGCGGATTAAAAAACAGACAAATTGCTTTTTGGACTAACCTACATTTCTTTGAGTCTCTATAATTTGCATCTACCTGTCCTTAAACAGCTGTCATTGATTACCACCGTCTTACATCTTGGATTTATACGTCTAGTATCTCGAGTGAATTGCTACCTACATATATGTTAATTTTTAGAATATTAAACTGGTGCCATATTTTTCAAAACAAATTTGAAGTAAAAATAACAATTTGGTTGTTAACTCGATTAATTCGAGTCCATGATTTTGCTTTTTGTGTAAAATTAATTTGTGAGTTTTACTCATTTTTCATTTCAATTCAAATAAACTATTTTTAATTTAACATTACAGGCGTGGAATTTTGGAAAAGCGTTTATTTAATTTCCTGATTTTCTCATAATTCTTACAACAATAAAGAACAAAAGCCATTATTATCTCTATCGCCAGTAAAATATTTTCTTCTTAAATGTACTCCGTCTAACATAACAACCAGCATAGTGTTACGTTCATTTAGACTTAAGCACCTATTTATATCTTAACGTTAGCCCTAGTTATCTACCTTACTTGTAGTTTTTCCAATAAGCTACTTCATTATTATGTAAATTTAAATAATGGAAGTGGTTTGGGATTCTCGCATTTTTCCTTCACGAGTAATGTGATATTTTCTGGTTTTGTTAAGCCTCTCTGAATGCGTTATTTTGATTAATTAGCTCTGGTAGTTCAATATTTACCTATTTTAAATCAAGTGTGTGCTTTGAAGTTTGAAGGTTAAGTATCTGCTAATATTCCGTTAGTGATTTTTAGATTATGTATCTGCAGCAGGCAGTGTCTCTTGTTCTACTTGTGTGGATTTATTTGCAAGGTCATTTCTGTTATTACATTATATACAATAGCGTCTTATTGTTAGAGGGCTTTTGTTCGTATTTATGGATGTTCTGTGTATACTTGGATTTTGGGTATGGAATTTGAGTTTCTAATTGCAATTTAACCCCTTTTAGACTTCATTCTAGTATAGAACACCGGATTCAACAGCTAATCCACAACTTTGCCTTAATTGAAGTAAATACTTTGCCGCAATTCAAAATGCATTAGGGTGATTTACCATTTATTGATGTATTGATTTATTAGTATTTATATGTGTCCAACGTACCTTACGTCTCGTGTATGTGCGTTAGGCTTAATTTTGAAATTAAAATACATACTTTATGCTGCGAACGCTACGTATACATATAGCGGGTAGTGAGTACATCTCAACTACTTACGTACCTGTTCTTCAGATATCATATTTGATATTTCAATTTCAGTACGAAAAACGGCCCTCAATCTTATGTTATTTGTCTGCATTTATTGGAAATAAGTATCACGTTAATTGCTCAGCACATGTCTTTTTCTTTCTATAACAAATTACAGCTTACCAAATAACCTGTGTTTGCTAAATGTATTTCCTCCTTCAATATAAGTTGAAATTATCAGATCACCGAAGAATCTTCCAACTTAGATTCGCTAGTTGTTGAACAATCAAGTTGGTGGCGCACTTATTTGATTTTTATCACTTTAATGTTAGCTCACCCCTTCTCTGCAGTAGCTCAGTTGGCCGGTTGAACGCTATTGGTTAAGGTGTGCGATATTATTTAATTGCAATTGAAAAATCTGCAATTCCTACATGTGACAAATTAGTACTATTTTGAGCAAATATGAAGTTATTCTTTAAATTCACAACATCTTCTTTTACTTCCTTAAATTTATTTTGCATTTGCGTAATGGCCATTCACATTTAATAAAAAGCTCTTATTTATCAAAAAATGTCTAGAGGGAGAAATTTTCATTGTTAGAGAAATGGCAAGCAACTGACGTCTTTCGCAGAAACTGTGACAATTGTATAGTTAAACAGGCGATCTTATTTGGTTAATTACAACTCAAATTTAAAAAAAACAGGTTCTTAAAAGCTCCACTTCGAAATATTATTAAACAATAATTTAAAAAATAAAAACCCAACAAATTTCTGAAACACAATATAATTTGTTTTCTAACTTTCAGCTGTGACATAAAACAAGTAGTCACATAAATCTACTATTGGATATTAGCTCTTCTTCTTCTTTTTGAGCCACTTTCATTCCAATATTGAGCATACAGGTCTCCTTCATATTCTTCCACTAATCTCGACTAATTGCCTGCCCAGTTGTCATAGAGTCCCGGTGCCCCAGGAAGACATGGGTGTTTATACTCAAATGTCTTCTACCGTCGCACTGAATACCCCTTAGCAGTTTGATCCCATGGTTCTGAAACACCCTGTATGTATATTATTTCTTTTGTGTTTTCAAGGCAATGCATCTTCTAAGGACATTGTAAACAGTTTCGGAAATGGGTATTTGTATTCGAATTGAATTTGCATTACTATGAAGTTGAATGGTGAACATAGTTCCTTTATAAATGTTATTTATTATTTATTATTATTGAATACCGGAAGTCTTCTTCATAGTATGTAAATCCAATATACAACTACTGTATTCGATTCCTGGTACATTGTTATTTCAATTACTTTTAAAGCACTTGCAATATTTTATTATTTTTATTTTTGTCCCAAAAGCGTCAATCGGAACTTGCCCTCCGCGATACGGAAAATCCTTGGCTAATAACTGCACCGACCATCTCTCAAATAATCGAAAACTTGACCTATAGCACCCATTCACAGTTTAAGTTAATTTCGACGTCACCCACAAAAGGCCCAAGGCCCCCGCCGAAGAAGAAAAAGCGATGATCCTTGTTGCTTCCTCCAAGTCAGGCGGTTGAATTCCGAAAACCAAAGGAAAAGCGCGCGTACGCTATTTATCTTACTCTCTCTAACTCATGCAGAAACGTCCGGGTTGCATCAAATTGTGCAACACCCGTACGTGACTTTGAAAACGTAGACAGTCTAACATCAAACAACGGGCGTCCAGTGCAGAAATAAAAATAAGATAAACCGACTTACGTCAATCATGCAGAAAGCAAGCACATCTAAATTTGGATATGATAAAAGAAGCCGGAAGACGCCAGTATCGGAATGAACGGAGTTGAATTTTGAAGTACCGATGTTTGAAATGCAGATGCGGAAAAGCGCTAAATTCCAAAATTGTTCTTACTATAACGTGGCTCTTTCAATGTTTTTGTTAATTAGATGTTACACTAAAAATCGCAAAAGCTACACAAATGGTATTTTCTTAGGACTTCTAAAACTTATGTAACAATAAAGAATGCAAGTGAATGGTGTAATAGCAAAGTCGTTCCGATAAACTAGCCCATGTTTATTCCAGAGAGTGGGTTACAGGCGTAATCAAACCATAATTAATATGTAACAAACGACTTCCGGGATTGGACCGTGTCATAATTGAGGTCAAAGAACTCAACGTTTCGCCCACTTTTGTAAGGGGCTTCATCAGGAGGAAAAGCAAAGAGCACGGTAACTCAATGCGTAAACCACGCCAGAGGCGAAACTCTTCAGAAGAGTATCATTTATTTCTTCCGCGCTTCCAAGCAAGTTATCTGCGCGTGTACGGAATTACAGGCTTAGCGCCTGAATCTTGCAGCCTACTAAGTACGCAGACAAACAGGCTGATGGTTTTTCCCAATGTACATCGGGTCTGATTGCTAAGTAACCTTATATGACGTTGAAAATTGAGATTTTTTACGGCCATCTCGAGCCTTAATTTAAGCCGCGGGGTATATTCAGTGCCGCATGTCAGTGAGGTAATTAAAGGGTTTCCCCGGTACGTAAGAAACGCCTATTCCCAAAAAACTTATCAGCAAACGCACCCAGATGGGCACAGAATATTCAGAGCACCATACTCGAAGAAAATGGATGATGCTACAAGCGAAGAAACGTATTCCGAATACGAAAGGAAGATAGAGAGAACGAGGCCTAAACGAAGGAAATCGCGCGTTAGCCCATATAAAACAAACTTCTAAAAACCACCCACCTGATCTAAGAGGCAGTATAATCCGTGCTTTGGTTCTAATTCAAAAACTACTGTATCCCAGGTTGTTCCAGTTATACTAGCAGCGTCGAACAGCGTTGAAACTTCCACTAAACGATGGTGATATCGAATATGTTCGTCCATGGCAAAAAAATAAATTCAGGCGAACACATCGTGTTTCGAAACAAAAACCAAGGAAAGCTGTCGACGTCGCATCGCCTGTGAAACCCGACAGACGAGAAAACAGCAAAAATTCGAAAACTGGTCTTGATCACAAACGAGCATGTACAAATCTGCGCTTGTTTGCTAAGACCATATATGTACACAAAGAACTTTATAATAATAGATTCGCCTACTAAGACTTGGAGTTCTGAGAAACAGCAGCGGTTCGTCACCTGGTCTAGACCGTGTCCACTATGAAATGTTAAAGCACTCGCCGAAAACAGTAATGCTGGAACTTCTACAGTTGTACAACAACATATGGACGCAAAATATCTTCCCAGAAACTTGGAGGTACGCCGAAGTAGTTCCTATACTAAAACCCGCAAAAGAAAAGACTGTCTACTAGCTACCGACCTATACATTTGACAAATACCATGCGTAAGATTATGGAAAAGATGGTTAAGAAAGGGCTGATGTGGATTCTTGGAAGAGAAAATAAAATTATACTGGAACAAAGTGCTTTTCAATCCGGAAGAACAACGCTCGATAACATAGCAAAGTTGGAAATGGAAATTAAAAATGCGTTTATACACAAAGAAGAAGTCACAGTAGTCGTATTAGACATGGTGAAAGCCTTTGACATGACGTGGAAGCACAAAACACTGGCTAAACGGGGAATTAAGGGGAGGATTCTGCAATTTATTAAAAATATTCTGGCTGATAGGAAATTTATAGTTAGAATTGGAAACACTGTATCAAATACACAAACACAAGAAAATGGGCTACCGCAAGGATCTGTTCTAAGAACATCACTTTTTCTAATTGCTATAAACGACCTAATAGAACATATACCAGCAACAGTAAAATATATGCTTTATGCTGACGATCTGATAATATACTGTGCAGGTTCGGATCCTACATATATTCGGAAAAAATTACAAAATTCCATCGACCAATTAGAAACCTGGAGTAACAAAAACGGATTACAGTTCTCGGCTTAAAAAAACAGCTACATAACATTTACTAAAAAGTATAACTGCACCCACCCAATACTGACAATGAAAAAGAAGCCACTAAATAATGCTGAACACATAAACTATCTTGGTATAATTTTTGACAAGAAGTTAACTTGGACCACACACATAAAAAGAATAAAGGAAAAGTGTCAGAAAACTCTCGACCTATTAAAAGCTATATCTCACCATAAATGGGGCATCAGCTGTGACATCTTAATAATACTTTTTAATAATTTACTAAGATCAGAGCTCGACTACGTAAACTTTATCTATGGTGAAACTAACACCAACGTTATAAAACTAATCGACTCTGTCTGCAATCATGGTCTAAGAATAATCATAGGTGCTTACAGAACTAGCCCAGTTACAAGCCTCTGTTCAGAAATTGGACAACTTCCACCAACTTACAAAAGACAGCAAAACTTTTTAAACTACACACTTGTCGTAGCCACAAATCCTAAGCATATAAATTTCACAGACATAACGAATCCTCAATATCAAACCTTAAAATTTCACCTTCATACTCAGTGCGTGCCAAAAACTATAAAGAGCAAACAAAAGCAACGCTGAATAACCTTCTCCTATATGACTTGTCAATACCCGCCCTGGACCATCTCTATCCCTAACACTGACCTTCAGTTAGCAGAATTCCATAAGCAAGAAACACCTAGTGCATCATATAAAGTACATCTAAACCAAATCCTCGACCAACATCGTGAATACCATCATGTATATTCGGATGGGTCCAAAACCGAAAATAGCGTTGGATGTGAATTTGTTTATGACAGTTTATAGAGTGCCTTTAAACTAAGTGACCTCAGTTCGGTATACACAGCAGAATTATACGCCATCAGCAAGGCAGTAGAGTTCGCGGCAAAAAAACTACCAAAAAACTTTATTTCTGATCGACGCACAAAGTGCTGTACAGTCAATTGCAAAACCGTTTAGTAAAAATCCCCTAGTGCCAAAAATACAATACACCTTAACAAGTTATCAAGATAACGCCTTTAAGTTCCTGTGGATACCATCATACGTAGGTATACAGCAAAATGAAGTCGCCGACGAAAAATCTGTGGAAGATGACGTTCGAACTACCAGCAAGGACGTGAAGACCTATCAAAAAGTACTCGGACGGGAAAAGTGGGAAAACGAGTGGAAAAATATTAGTGACAATAAACTAAGAAAAGTGAAAGAGACAACAGCAAGATGAGTTCCCAAGCTAAAGTAACCAGAACAGAAGACATAATATTAAGAAGATTGAGAATCGGACATACGAAAATAACACATGGGCACCTGCTAAAAAAGAGCCAAAGCCATCCTGTGAAACCTGCAATACTCCGCTTACTTTACAACATCTCTTATGCAAGTGCAGACAGTTTGAAGATCAAAGAAGACAATCCCAACCGAAAAGAACACTTGAAGACGTGTTAAAAAATGACCACGAGGAGATACAAAAACTATTGACATTTCTCAAAATGACAGGTTTATTTATGTTTATATAACTAATAGAAACATTGTGATGAGAAAATTACTGTAAGTTATATTTATAAGGTGTCAAAGACCTGAGTAGTCAGGGCACCTAAAATAAACAAATATTATATTAAAAAAAAAAATTAAATTATAGTTAGCGGTTCTAATGAGTTTGTTTCAGATTCAAACCTCAGGCTCCAGCAGTGTTATAAACATTACTTGTATAGAAAATTTAAGTACATCTCTTAGCTACATTTCTACATAATCGCCATATCGTATCGTCGCACGATCCTTGCTATCCCTCCTCAAAGAAGGTGGCCGCCTGATCATTCGGAGTCCCCTGTCTGTTTCGAAAAGTAGTTTCAAAAAATAAACACGTTATAACGTATTATGGCTAAAGGGGAATATTTTGAGAAAACAATAACGTTACTATCTTTTAAAGTTTCGTATTGTTTTTATAACTAATAATTAATTGAACAGCCCTCGTATGCATATATGAATGTATTTCCTATAGTAACTGTTTATTATTTTATAATTATTGATGCCTCTGATGACATTTATATTACATTGCACTAAGTATCTAAAATCTTTCTGCATACGATCGCTGCTTCGTTCCCTCTTGTTTTACCAACCTTCCGATGTTATCTCTTACAAAATTTTAAAATTCGACTTTGATGTATTACGTTTAATAGCAGCTAGACGGCACCAGAATAAAAATTTCAAAATGATTTGTTTATGAGCTAACCAGTTAGGGAATTTATTGTAAAAATGGTTTTAATTCGATTGCTGTTTAAAGAAAACATTTGCAGACTAAAGATTTTCTTTGTAAATTGTTTTGAACAAACCATGACAGCTAAGATTAAAACATTTATCTGATTAGAGCCAGAGAGCCGGGTCTTTAAAAGATTTGTTAATTTTAGTTTGATTTTTTTATCAATAAAATGCTTGAATGTATCAAGATTTTTTTTTATAGATACATCATTAACTGCTCCAGTTGTATTTAACGAGACTATTTCCAATATTTTTCATTATTGTCAAATTAAACATTAAAAGGACAATCAAAATATAGGTGCAGTGTGCAAAAATCGTTGAACGTATTTTAATTGGCTAAAAAAATGTTAAAATGACCAAGATTGGAAATCATCGAAGTTGAGTATACTAGATATGACCAAAATAATTAAATATTATATCTAATATATAACAACTTCTAACAATTATTTTAAAACAATATCCATAAGTAACACTATTTCTATAGGTTCTGCCTTGGAGATACTGTTTAGAAACCATAACCAATAAATAATTCTATTCCGCACGCCGCAGAACCATTTCATTGAAGTTGAATTAAAATCTGATTAGTCGAGATTGATTGCCGTTTATCCTTACATCATCCTTGATTTAACCAACTCGTATCATTCATGAGGCATGACTATATAATTAAGCAATTACCGATCTGGTATTTCGACATGGCGTTTCATAAAGGCTACGAATTGTTACACCTAAATTCGCTCATTAATTATAATATATCATAGTTGGTCAATGTACAGATTAAATCATCTAGCAGATTGTGGGTGTAACGATCTCGAGCGTTTTAGTCAAAGTAGTGTAGCGGGCGGTGGCCACCGGCTACTTGGATCCCAGGTCGTGACTGCACCTCGGAGAAAAAGGCTATCACTTGCCGTATTGTTCCGAAAGTTCATTTAGCCGAGTCGCTTATATGGCATTGCTTAAACACTTTCGTTTTGACAATGACTTATAGCAGGTTCTTGTGCGTTAGACAGACAGTCCGAGCAATAGCGTTTTTTATTAGCCCACAATTGGGTCAATTGTGCCGGGAGATCTCGTTGTACTCTGATTATCGCTAAACTATGGCATCATAAACATTACACATTCGACATTTGATACAGTTACATAACCCCAACACAGAGAAAACTGTTTCGGTGTCTCCAAATAAAAATTTTGAATAAAATACTTTTTTCTGAAATCGGCAGTAACGAACGCCGAAATCGTTGATGAAATACAAGAATCCGGCAATGAAGTAATTCATTGTTTTACGACTTTTTGTAGGTGGTGGGGCGACAGATAAACGTCAACCGACGTCAACATAACCTACAAAAGTTGTTTAACATGTTATAATTTCACGTTTTCTCGATTTCACAAAAAAAAACATGGTGTACCCCTCATGTGGCCTATTAGCGTTGGCCCTACGGGCCTTGACAACTAAATCTACATTCGTGATAAAAAGTTACGTCTCCGGCAAATTCCTCGAATGCAATTGCTCGAAATCAATTGCTCGAAATCAATTGCTCGAAAATCAAATTGCTCGAATGTAACTTTTCTCGAAATACAAGTTCCTCGAATCGCAATTTCTCGAAAATGTTTTGCTCGAATTTATGTGGTCTTAACATCTGGAAATTTATTTCGGCATTAAAGAGGGAGCAGAGTTTGAACGAATTACGGATAGAACAGTATGTCAGAGGTCAACAACACACCATGAGTCGAAGAATATATCGTGATAGTGCACAGAGACTTTTAATATTAGTGAATAACATTATGGACATGACAGAAATATATATGATTATGTCCGTGGAATAGCACATAACATATCATATTAAAAACATATAATATTTGATTTTAATAATTATTAACTTAATCACATACCTATACCTATTTTTTATTAATAAAGATTATAATTTGTAACTTGTGTTTTTTTTTATATTTGATATTAACAGATTCGAGTTAAGGCTATTTCACAACTTTATTTTTTTCGAGCAACAGATAATCGAGAAATTGCTGTTCGAGAACCTTGCAATTCAAGCAAAGTCACATTCGAGCAATTGACTTTCGAGCAACTGATTTCGAGCAATTCGTTTTCGAGCAATTGCATTCGAGAAATTTACCTAGAACCACGTCGTTATACTTCAGGTACTTGGTTCTGTTATTGAAAACAAACATTTGCCTCACGATACCATTAGCGATGGGGGGCAATATGATTGATAAGAAACAAAATACAATCGTACCTTCTATATTTAAATATTTTTGAATGTAGCTGAATACAAGAGATACACTCTTATCATAAAATGTGAAAGTATAAAAAAAATTATATGTATAACTCTAAAGTAAAGTGCCATTCCATCCCATCCAAGGGAAACTATATTCGTAGAAGGGAATGATACAGTTTCCTCCTGTAAACACCAATAACTATTTCTACTCGATTTAAAGAAGCCTTTGATGCCAACTTCCATTTAAAAAAAATTGAAACCAATTATTATGATAACAAATAGTATCCCTGATACCATTCCCTAACAACAAAATTTAAAATACTCTTGGCTTTTCTTGTGTATGTTGTTTGAAGTCAATTTCAGCGCGGAAACACTACAGGTGCAGTCCAGATTTCTGTTTTTTTTTAAATATTGACGCTTTGCAACCACAACTGTGATATTAAAAAGATTTCATATTTACTGAGCTAGCAAAGTAAACAAATAGGGAAAATAATTATTAAAATACTAAGTCGTACGTACGTCTTATCTAAATCAAACGTTTCGACGGAAAGGCTGCACGGAATTACCGTTACAGAAATCGCTTCGATCTGTGGGGCTCAAACCAGCTTTACAAAAATTGTTCAATCAGCATCCAAAGTTTTCGTAGCAAGGTGTCTGTTGCTTGGTGACAAAAGTGCTATAATAAATATAACAATTGTTTGTAATTATTTTTGTATATCCTATTTAATAGTTATTTATGTATTAAGGGCGTAATCAAGAGATTATAGCACTAGGGAATGTTTAAAGCTCGACGCGAAGCGGAGAACTTTAAATTTCCCGAGATTGGACACGTGGTACATACAACGTTTTATTTCATTTTAGTCCTGAAAGTGGAAAAAATTCAAGGATTTAGTATTTTGGCTACAGACTACTGCGTCGTCGTTGTGCTGGCGCTGTGCATTTCTGGTGTGCTATGGTTTCTATGCAGATTGTTGGTGTTGCTATACCACATTGTTGGTGCTTTTTATACTGCTTAGCAACTTTATAGGCCCTAGAGCTATAAAAGCCATTTTACGCCCTCTATCGATGGCCAATAAACAAGATTGTTTCCAAAATGAAATAAAAAAATAATAAATGTGGGTTTCTATTGAACAAGCATCGTTTAGTTTTAAACCAATTTTGAAAAACTGTTTATTACATTACTATAAATCGTTAATAATTTAAAATTTTGCACTGTTTTGGTATATCGTTTTCCAGTTACCTTCGACTACATATGCTCAAGTGCATTTTTGCAGGAAAGGCTAATTAATTTTGTTTTTTAACAAAGCTATACGTACTCTATTATTTGAATAGGTTATGTAATTTCTACTAGTTAATATTGTTATATGCTATGCAAATTAAAAAGAGCATTCGTTCTTTAGATTCCAGAAGATAAATTTAAGATAAAATACATATAAAATTTTTGTTGCTAATATAAGTGGTTTAAGAGCAAAAAGTATTTATTAAAATTAGTACTTTGGTAGCTTTTCTGTTCACCGAACAACTTACGTTTATCAAGGTAAATAAATAAAACCATATCTTATATTCTAAAATATTCCAAAATAACGAAAATTTGGTTTAGAAACAGATAGCATGTTATCTCTTTAAAAGCCATAGAAAGATTGAAAACATTTAGATTGTAAGTAAAATCTCTATCACAAGACTACATTAAAATTATATATTGCGATGGAAGGTCCTTTTAATTTAGTGTTTATGTTTGTAATATTAATGTAATAAGGGTACCAGCCAAAATATTTTTGTATAGTCGTGTTATCAAATCTCAGGTTGATTAAAAGTACTTATAAATTGATAGCTAAAATAAATAGTTGTATGCCCTTTATAATATCCTATTTATCTGCAACCAATCAAATAAAAATGCTAGCTCAAATTTCGGTAAAGCAAGACTCTCACTCGGTTAGGTCCACCCTGAATGCATTATTTATTGAAATTCGTTAAGTACGGATCTGTACTCCGCTATTAGCTCAAACGCGTATAATCGAAAACTCTGAAATTAGCTCAAGTGTTAACCAAGATGGATGCCTTTTACAAAATTGCGTTTGATTGAATGATAAATATTGTGAAATCGATCAACGTGTTATCGGTAATTGTTTGAATTAGACTGGTTTCCCTGCATTATTATTTCACTTGTTTTTATAGCGTCGGTTTTGAAAAAACATAACCTCAACTTTGATTATTGCAATTTTCGAATTTCTGGCTGTTAATGGATGTTCAATATGCCTGGAATCGGCTTCCTCAGGTCGTACTCTTGCTTTATGGCTTTCAGGCTCCTAGCTCCTAGCGCCAATATTTCCGTGTAAAAACTAACATGCAATTTCTACAGTCAACGGCAACCTCCTCGGGTGATGTCAAGTAGCCGGATATTCTCCTGGGGGTGCTGGGATTGACGTGCCTGACTTATATTCGCTGGAGAGACGCGCAGCAGTTGAAACCCCTGGCTCTGGAACCTCTTTCTTGGCTGCAGATCAGGATCGGAGGCTGGAATGAGTATGTCGAAGCTCTCGGAGACCGCAACGATGAGAATTATTTTTATGTGATGGAAATTAAAACCCACACTTCCACTTATAGCCTGGTAATTTGTCTACACAATGGTGTACTTTATTTTAATAAATTCAAATGGCTTCTATCTTAAAACTCAATTTATTTGGAGACACAAAAATTGGCTGTTATTACATTAATTTATTCATTTGTCAACTTTCATTAATTTGTTATAAACAAAAGCTAGTTAAATTCAAATAAATTGCGGATATTAATATTGTTCAAAACATCGCCTTTTTACATTAATTCTACTTAAAATTATGTTTTTGTACACTAATACTATATCTAAAATAACTATTTACATTTATATTAATTTAGCGTATCTATTTTTCACTCCACGTTTTTTCATTAGCGTTTTAAAAGTTCCATGTCACTGCACTGATCAAAGTATTTAATTCGCGCATTTCCTGCATTTTCTTACATTTGAAATTTACTGTTTCCTTTTCGTTCATAATTTTAAATTCATATGTGTTTTCTTTTCTGCAAATCCTATAATCCTTGCCTTTTGATTCTTACGGTTTCTTTCAAACGCCTTAATGCCTTCCTTCTTATCTGCCCGTTGCATGTTCTTTTGCTTATTCATCCTCCGATTACCTTTCTTATAAAACCCTGACTGGATTTCACTATTAAAATATGCCTGATTTCTACGCTTCATTCCCTTGCGTTTTGCAATCCATCTTGTCATTATTAAATTTTATTCGGCTTGGCCTTTACATCTAGCACAAACCTAATTCACTAACTGAACTTACATCCAATTTGGATCCCTGTGAAAAAAAGCTCTGCTTACTGCGTTCATTAATTAATTATTCTGCAATTACTGGCATCTCATTACAACTGTATTCATTCTGGCAAATTCAAATTTTAGCTTTGCAGTTATATAAGATATCCCACTCTAAGCTTTCATGAAATGTCCATTAATTTGGCAATGCTAACAGAGTTGATCTATAGGGCTTAAAACCATAGCAATATATATTGTAACTGTTTGCAGGCCGTTTAGGCCCATAGCTTAATTATCTTTTTCCATTCCTTTCTGTCCTTACCTTTGCTTTTCCAGTTTTTTACTTTCTTCTCACTTAAATCTTGTAGTACGGTCTCTCTCCACCTTTTTCGCGGTCTGCCTCTTTTCTTCTTTAATCCTGGTTTCCTCCATACAATTTTTTTCACTATTCTGTCTTCTGGCATTCGTTCCAGATGCCCTAACCACTGGAGTCGTCGTTCTTTGACCACCTCGTCGATCTTTGGACTCTTATATAATTGGTACACTTCCTGATTCGTTCTTCTTCTGTATAAATCTCCTTCTTTTTTCCCTCCTAATACTTTCCTCAATATTTTCCTTTCCCATGCCCTTAGCCTCTCTTGTACTTTGTTGTTTAGGGTCCAAGTTTCGCATCCGTATAATGCCGTAGGTTTTACTATGGTTTTGTAGAGTCTTAGTTTTGTGTTTATTGTTAGATGCTTGGACCATGGAAGGTGAGTTATTGTCCCTACACTTCTGTTCGCTTTCAGTAGCCTCGCCTCAATTTCTTTTCTTAGCGGCAGTTATTTGTCAGTAAGGCTCCCAGATATACAAATTCTTCTATCTCTTCAAACTTTACCATTTTATTCCCAATCTTCCACTTCTCTTTTGGTTCCTATTCTCATAATTTTCGTTTTCCCATAATTTATCTCTAATCCCATTTTTGTGCCTCTTTTGCTAATATTTTCGTTAATTCTTCTAGTTCCTTGATGCTTCTTGTTACTAATGCAACGGCAACTGCGTACCCAATCACTTGATGACTTTTAATAAGTATATGCCCTGTTCTATTTAATTTGCTTTCCAGTATAATAGCTTCTAGTGTTAAATTGAACAGTAACGTGGCCAATGGGTCGCCCTGTCTTCGACCATTTTTAATTTCAAAGTCTTCAGTATTTTCTCCGCCCACCCTTACATTGCTTTTTGTGTTATTGAGTGTCATTTCGAGCAGTTTTACTAGTTTTACTGGTATTTTGAATTCCTGCATTATGCTCATCACCCTTCTTCTATTAACAGAATCGTACGCCCTTTCAAAATCCACAAAGAGTACTACTAGAGAAATTTGGAATTCGTAACCGGTTGTTAATAGCTTCTTCATCAAGAAGATTTGATTCGTTGTCCCTCGTCCTTTCCTGAACCCTGCTTGGTACTCCCCAATTTGTGGTTCTACAATCATCTCTACCCTCGTTTTAACTAAGCTTGCTAAAATCTTATATGTAACGTCCAATAACGAAATACTACGGTAATTGCTACAATCGGTGGTATCTCCCTTTTTTAAAATCGGCACTATTGTCGCGTTTTCTCAGCTGGTAGGCATTCTTTCTTGTCCTCATATCTCTAATATAAGCTGGTATATTTAAAATACCTAATTTGTTAATCGGAAATGAAAGCCAGATTGCTAAAACTATATTTTTTAAAATTAATATTGCATTCGTGAATTCATATTGTAATCTATGTTAATAATGCCCTACCTATAAAATTTATATTTTTTTTCAATTCATGCTCTTTGCTATTGTAGAGTATAGATTAAAATGTATGTTTAATTAAAAAATTGTATAAAATGCTGCACGATCCCATATTTACTTTTATGGCGTAGGCAAAACCATCACAATAGCGTACTGCGTAATAACTGCACGAACCAGCATCCTGGTTTAATCTAAGAGCAACTAAAGCAAAACCAACCCGATGGCAGTTGACCTAATAATTCCGCTCATAAGCACGATAATCCGCATTACAAACGTCAATTATAAATGATGATGGAAGTTAAATAAACTGTAGGACTAGAACATATATCAAGCCGGAGTATGAAAATCTGCAGTCGTAAAGTTACAGAATCTAACTACGAATAATTCTTGTTTTGCCGGTACAGCTTAAAAAATAATCTTGTTTATCACAGTTTGATATCAAGATAATTTAACGGTAAAGGATTTGCAACACTACGAGTTGTAAATCGTGACGGATTTTTCGTTTCTTTATTTTGTCATGCGCTTAAACTTCCCGCGAGTATTTTTGAGTGGCTTTTCAACGCCACGCACGTTCAGGAAATACGTCATATCGGGAATTTATGTCCTATCATAGTCCTTACTATTTATAAACTTACTTTAAAACGTATATTTTACTAAGATGGTACGATAAATTTAAAGCAGTGGAATAGTATATTAAAATACAAGTTGCAGAAGGCATCTGTTCAAGCACAAATTTGAAATTCCGAAACGAGCCCAGTAGCGGCGAGTTGAGGAACAAATGAGTGCTTGAAGGACCTTCTGCAATGAGTGTTTTATACTATTTTTTCTATTTTGCCGCTTTATACCATTTTATAAATTAAAAAATTAAAATGTTTTCTATTTTGAGATTATATGACGTCATTTGGGTGCTAGAATGGAGTTATTCTAGCACCCGAATGACGTCACTTCATAGCGACTTATTCTAACACTCAAATGACGTCATTTGGGTGCACGAATGGAGGTATTTTAAACGCAAAATAGAAAAAACCTTTTATATATTCTAGTTTTTGTTTTAGTAGCCCAGAGCGAGGCTACAACATCCATTCCAATATGAATTCTGGAATGCAATATAAATCTTTAAAAATATATTTTTAGCAATGTGGCTTTCATTTCCGATTAACAAATTAGGTATATTAATTTTAATGTAGTTTTCTGATAGAAATTTTACTTACAATCTAAATGTTTTCAATCTTTCTATGGCTTTGAAAGGGATAACATACTATTAATCTGTTTCTAAACCAAATGTTCGTTATTTTGGAATATTTTAGAATATAAGATATGGTTTTATCTATTTACCTTGATAAACATAAGTTGCTCGGTGTACAAGAAAGATAAGATAAGATAAGATAAGAATTTATTAGTCCATATTGTAGCTTCTACATACAAAGAAGTATATAAAAACAATTCAGACAAGTCCAAAATTTAATATAAAAAACGCTAAGTATTGTAGGCATATAGCAATACACAAAATAAAAATATGCACTAAAGGGTCAGGTTGGTTCACGTTTAACACAGTGCTCAATAAACTCATTAATAGAATAACAAGCAATCTTAAGTAAGAAGTCTCTTAGTTTTCTCTTAAATATAGTTAGAGTTTTTGTTTGTCGTAGTTCAGCCGATAGAAGATTGAAAGCTACCAAAGTACCAAAGTACTCATTTTAAATACTACATTTGTAATGCTCTTCAATCACTTATATTAGTAATTAAAAGTTTATATGTATTTTATCTTAAATTTATCTTCTGGAATTTAAAGAACTCTCTTTTTCATTTGCATAGGATATAACAATATTACGAGCTTTTAACTAGTAGAAATTACATTGGCATAACCTATTCAAATAACAGAGTATATATCGCGTTGTTAAAAAAAAAATAATTAATTAGCGTTCCCTGCAAAAATGCAGTTGAGCAGATGTATTCCAAGGTAAGTGGAAAACGATATACCACAACACAGTGCTAAATCCTAAATTATTAACGATTTATAGTAATGTAATAAGCAGTTTTTAAATATTTGTGTAAAAATAAACGATGCTTGTTTAATAGAAACCCACATTTATTTTTTTAAATAGGATATAAAAAGATAATTACAAAAAATAGTTATATTTATTAAGGCACTTTGGTCACCAAACAACAGACACCCTGCTAAGAAAACTTTGGATGCTGATTGAACAATTTCTGTAAAGCTGCTTATAGCCGTGTAGCCTTTCCGTCGGAACATTTGATTTAAATAAGACGACTTAGTATTTTAATAATTATTTTTCCTGTTTGTTTACTTTGCTAGCTCAGTAAATATGAAATTCTTTTAATATCACAGTTGCGGTTGCAAACTGTCAATATTTGCAAAAAAAAACAGAAATCTAAACTGCACCTGTAGTGTTTCCGGGCTGAAATTGACTTCGAACAACCTACACAAGAAAAGCAAATTTGTTCATACAACTATATTGACCTTAAAAAATATATCAAATTATAAAAAAGTAAATAGAACACGGTTAAATCCTAAAATAACATACGTGCGATATAGCTTGAGGCTACTCGCACACAAAACAACATTAAAACAAAACGCCAAAATAACTGCCTTTAAAAGTACAAACATAAAAAAGCCTGAAGCTCTACTTCTCTGAGTCCAACCCTGTCCACGATTGCTTGCCTAAACACCCGACATGATTCACACACGAAAGCAAATTCTTTAGTCGCGATTCTCATACAGATAGACGCAAACGCTTATCACGTAGCTGCAAACACTTCCGGTATCAAATTTACCTGGAAAATGAGTCATAAGAATTTTTGTGTACCCTCGATTGGGTTCCCCTTAAACCTTGAACGATGCGTGGAAAGTTACCACACCAAAATTTGTGAAGAAGCCCCGTCTTCCCGCTATGGTGCCGCAATGATGTCTTCACAATGGACATCACGAATATAGGTGGTTGCCTCGCAAATTTGTGTACTCAGTTCGTATAAGGTGAAAACGGCTTTTACTTGAATTTGTTGATGCACTCAAACTTATAGCCAGAAAATTATTTACTGCAACGCTTCCCACCGCCCTAGGGCGATCTCGCATAATGCACTTGGGAGTATAAGGTACTTGCTCCCCCAACGAAGGCGGGCCCGAGACTGCCGTTTCAGGATTTATATCGAACGCTACACATGCGAAATTCGATGCAAGCACAGACCCGGATTCACACATATTGTTATGCTCGCTTACAATGTTTAAGACTAATTAACAATAAAAAACAAATAAATACAAACTGCATATAACTTTAAGCATGAAAATATTAACCATGCCATACAGGCGAGGAGACCAGAAGCCCGTTTCAATACTAAAAAAGAAAAATAATTTAATATGTATCTATAAACACATACAGTTGTGTTCACAAACCGAGAATTTCTGACAACTAAATAGGAGAAATTAAGATCTTATTACTATGACAATTCCAACAGCGTACATCTCGAAAATCTAATTGCGCCCTGTCATCTGTCAAGCAAAAGGTTAAGGAAGCAACTATAGTAATTATGTACATGATTTTCACAATTACTTTTCAAAACTGTAAAATTCGTACAGGTACATTTAATTTTGGAGATTTTCCATTCTTAAATTTACAACTGTTTAGTAATTTAACTTTGGCGATTCGGAGCCGAGACTATTGTATTATACATATTATAATAAACATTGCTCCACTATTGAGTTTATATTTCTTAACGACCAATCATAGGCTCGACGAAATTTTCAATTGCATTCCCTTCATATTCTCGGTATGTAAATACAACTGTACATCTCTTTCCCGTAACAAACTTTGCATTTATATTTCAGATCTATGGGAATATTTTAAATTGTCAAATTCAAACAATGAACAAAACTATTTACTTTATTAGTTTTTAGTCCTTGGCGTTTAATAATGAAAATCACTATATTATTAAAATGTATTACAAATCTACATTATATATAAAAACGTTTTCAATAAAAAAAAATAAACAAAACTTTTTTATTCCTCTTGCTACGATCCGCAATCGGTCGGCATACATTTTCCGCTGCATCATTAGGGGCCCAGCGATTACAATGACTTGTCCGCGTTTTGAACCGTTTATTTTAATTCACATTCGATGTGCTCTTGTGACCAAAATACCTTTTTTCTAAGATTGATGCGCTTCTATTTTTTGCTTCAAGAACCGCGCCATGTACAAACCCCATCCGTTGAGGCCGCGGCAGCATGCGAATGTTTCGTAATTTAGCGGATAGATTATGAATGTTTATATGAAATCATTACGTTCGACAAGGGCTTAGCGAATGCATCATTCGCGAAACGAATAAATCTGTAGTTTTGTTGGAGAGCTAATGGTAATTCTTTATTCAGGAACATTTGTGCTGGATCGATTCCTTACGAGATCAACTAGATAAAATTCTTATTAAGAGAGTCCCGAGTGCTCTTCGTGCATTTAACTTTTTGTATTAGTCGTCGACTAAATAATTCTTTCTTTTGTGGGACCGTTGCGCATTGGCGGGCATAGCGTAAATTTTGATTCGTTAGCAAATGCCTCGCTTAGCTTGATTAGTATGGTGAATACGAGTAGCTGTAATTCTGATATGTTACGCCTTCTGGAAATTATTGCGATGTCATTATAAATAAAGGAATTAAAATTAACCAACGTTATTTCTTTTGTGTTCTTTGAGTATTCGTTATTTATTCCAGCCTCTTTCGTCGTAGCTCACTCGCTACGCGTAGTTCTACGAAGTCTGATTCGGTAAGTTATTAAATCTGGCGCTCTTATTGATTGACTCATCATCGCTTGTACTAATTGGTGAATGAATTATATATCTTTTGATGCTGACGACCCCTCACAGACATTTTATTTGAGCTAATTCTGCAACTGTACTGTTACTATTCTACTATTTTAAATTCGTAAGTAACATTACAATCTTTTACTGAAACTGTTTTCTTTAGTCAGTCAGTATGAAAGTACGCTACAATAATGTATACTTATGCAAAGCTTAAACGTTGAGGCTGTTGGATACCACATTCTTAAATAATAATATCTGCAAAACAGGTAATTAGTAATTTGAATTATTATAGAAAACTATCAAAAGTCCTTATCATTTAGGAAGAACAGGAATTTATTTATAATTGAAAATAAACATTGCTCGTTGTCTTATCTTCAAAATTGAGTTTTGTATCACGGTTTTAGATATTGTATAAAAACCTTCATTTTGTGGAAGAATTAATTACAGCCAACTTGGCCTATTCGATAAAAAAAGTCTGATCTGTGATAATATTTTCTATTTAACTAAGATTATGCGTTCAATAATAATTAATCGAATAAGCTATATGTACAGATAAACGAAAAAAAAATCTAAAAATCAAAACCGCGAAGAATAAAAACTTGTTTTAAATAAAATATTGCGACTTGTGTGCTTGTTTTTTCTTGGATTTCGAGTACGTTTTCTTTAGTTCTAATAAATTAACAAATAAGTTATCCTTGATTATATTACAAAAAGAAAAATGCATATGTATCGCTAACAATTTAACAAACTTTTCGTTATACGTATCAGGATGCGTACAAATTTGAAACTAAAATTTACGTTTTGTGCAAACAGATTTAATAACGTAAAAAAAGTATTGAAATGCATGTCGAGTCAAAGCATGAGATTTCTAAAACAACAATTATCACATTTCATTAATCAAATTAATGAGTCTTAGCAATTACTAGACTCATCCCAAATCGTAACAGGACAAGCTACTTAACAGCACACTGGCTCTTGCTCCTACTAAGTCTTCATCATCTCACGTTACGACTTTCAATGCGGAAGACACGGAAAACAAAGCAAAATAGTTAACGAATGGAACAATTAATTGGTCGCTCCTTGCTCTAAAGATGGCAAACAATACGGAAAAGTAAAAGCTGCACTTCTGTATTGTGCCCCGTATTCTCAAATGCCACCCACAAGACTTATTTGCTAATAGATGGGTACGTTGCGGCTTGTAAGATATTATCGATAGATAACTTATTCCATCTTGGAATGGTTCTTCGAGAAAGTGTTATGGTTAGGTAAGGAACAGATTTAGGAGACGCAGGGCGTTGCCCCTTGCTTACTGTTTTATTTCATAACGAATAAATTTATTTGCGTGTATTGTTTACTGGCACACGCTTGATGATCATTTTTTACGTCCAAGGACAGGATTGTTTGCCAACAACTAAATTTTCCATGTTCAAAAATGTCTTCTGGGCGGCCGTAAATTATCGGCGACAGTGTAGTCCGCGCTGGCCTTAATCTCCTTTCTTCAAATAAAAGTTATGGGTTTTCTAATGTAATCAAGTGTAGGGTTTGAAATGTCAAGTGCAATATTGTGAAAATTTGGCTCGAGCTGTCCAAAAGTGTTTCACTTGCGCTATAAAACCAAAATATTTCGTGGCATTTTCTAACTCATAACGTAATAACTTGTATTGTTATGAAATTTGGGGATTAAACTGCAATTCGGCATGGATTTATCGGCCGAATTTGGCAGCGAATGGTATATTGCACGCCCAGAAGATTATAAAAACCGGTAAGGCTTTGTATTTATTGTTTTCGATACAGCAGTAATTCAAACTGATTTAGTATTTTTGCAAATAAGGCCAAAATTAAATCATGCACAGCTTTTACTAATGTTGATGTTATTGATTTCCAAATAAGTTTACTATAGTTCTAAACATTACACATGAGTCGCAAAATAATTAAAATTACGCCAAACAATAAATAAGAGCTTATAGTAATTTCTAAAATGCAAATAATTCAACTGTGATTTGCTACTACATGCTGATCTACTGTGGAAGTTTAGTTACAAAATAGTACTGGTTCAATTTTTCAACTTGGCTGCAACATTGACAATTTATTACTAAGCGAGTTTAGTTTAAGGTACCTTTATATTTCTACAAGGTTCTTCAAAGTAATTTATTTTGCTTTCAAACGCCTTGCATGTGCTAATTGCTCTAATTTTGAAAGCTACTTTGCTATCTTTTGAATAAATACTGCTGGACTAAATATTCTTTAAAAGTTAAGTTAAAGATTTACGGATTCCCTTAAAATTGTTTGTTGAGTAAATTTCATTATAAGCTCAAATAGTACAAAATCCGTTCAAAAAGCATGTAACCCGAACTTGTTTAAGAACAATGCAATGAAGTCATATCAAGTCGTATTGATCATAATTCACTGTTGAAAAAGGTTTCTTCCTTTGGATTCAGTACCTCCACAAATTTTATTTACATCCTATTTATGTAACGGACAGTTATATGTGTCTTACAATGGGTACGACTCAAATATATTTCTGGAGTGCCCCAAGGTTCGAACCTAGGACCATTGCTCTTTCTTTCATATATTAATAGTCTTGCTTTCCAAACCTCCAGCCAAAAGTTGTCCTTTGCTGATGAATTAAAAATCTTTATGAGGATTAGTAGTATTGAGGACCGTATAGAGTTACAACAACAATTAAATATAGTCGAACGCTGGTGTATATCTAACAAACACCATCCAACTGGTATACAAAGCAAACAACTATTAACAACACTTCTTTCTTCCGGCTTCACTGCACTACAGAATTGGATATATGTTTTGATACCAGTCTCACTTTTATTGGGCATATTGACAATATAGTACAACTGCACTACTACCAATTCCCTAAATAGCTATTTGTGCAACAAGTGCTAAAAGTGGACGTTTATGCACGAGACATGAGTTAAATAGAAAGGCCGTTGAAACGACTTTTTTAAAAACACTTTTATTTTACAACGGCATGCTACACGTTGGAGCTCAAAGACATAGTCAGACAATTTCTTACATCTAACATGTGAACTAGGAACTAAGAGCTAGTATACCTAAAAGCTGGTATTCTAAGAGCTAAAGATAAAATATTATGCACTAGCTTATATAGCATTTCTAATCTACTAAGATAAGCGTATCGTCCGAGGATGTACGTGACAGGATGCGCGTGCATACAAGGTTACAAATTCAGCACTTTTAAACAATATCTTACTTGTTCTTCAAGGTTGCAAGATAAACATTTTTAGACAATAGGGAATCTCTTCCATACAATGTAACACATGAAAGTTATGAAACAATGCCGAAGGCTGAGTTTCATAACATGTTCGTGCATAAACACTTTTAGCACGAGTTTGCACACAATATTTTTTTACGGCCTTAAATTTACTGTTATTAATCCATAAATGTCGATTTAAGAAAGGTTTGCATTTATGACAGTTATAATTTATGTCATAGTAAAGAGATGGCCTTGACGACACAGGTGATTGTTTCTGCAGCCGGTAGCTGTCAAAGTTAGTTATCAAAAGTAATTATAATAGTACACATTCTACCTTATTCATTACATAATGCTTTGATTGTTTTAAAAATACTTTACCTCTCACGAAAGAAGTAACTACAATAACTTTATAACCTCACTTCCAGTTCAAAATTCTAAATTCAGCACCAACTGTTTACTTTTAGCACATCGGTTAAAAGTAAACAGCTGATTTCACTTTTAACACGCTGATTTATAAAACATAATTTTTAGTGAAACAAGCTAGTGCTAAAAGGCCTACTTTTAATAGTGGTCGTAGAAATAGTTCTGTATTGTTCTTATGTTTGATCAAGGCTCAAGTAAGGATTATCCTGTATCTCATTTATGCAGTTCATGAGCAGCACTTAGAACGATTACAGGGAAGGTTTTTAAAGTTTCTCTTCTCCAAAGACATTATCCGTCTCGCGAAATCGATCATGACTTATTGTTAAACAATTTTAATCTTGACAGTCTTGACCAGACGGAAAAATGCTATAGCAGTTCTTTTTTACACATTATTACATGATGGATTTGATTGCTGGAAGCAATAAACTTTCAAGTTCCTAGGATCCAGTCTAGACATCATACAGTTTTTTTTTGTATACTGGTCTGGTAGCAACTATCTACCAGCATAGCAAGTCCGGTAGATACCTTTTTATGGCCTGGGCCGGTAGCACTTAGCGCATACTTGTGATTCGTGTTATACGTTTGGCAGTACTGAAGTATATTATTGCTGGCACTGTCTATCGATGTCAAATTCGACGGTCTAACATAAACGGACACAAAACCTAACCTCAAATTTGACATAGACAGCGTCGCCAACAATACACTTCAGTACTACCAAACGTACAACCAGAATAATTCTTTAAAAAATCTAAAATGGTTCTTGTTCTTGTTCAGTATATAAAAAGAATTATACGACATACGGCCAGTATTCGCGGTTATGGCCTCGCTAGTTCACGCATCTTGCCCTGGCGCGCTCGACCTTGATGTACTACGTTGGCCATAAATGCTTAACTACCGGCCTAATGTCGTAAATAGCTATTATTGTAATAAAACTACTTGTAAAATCAAAATCAAAAACTAAAGACTCCAAATCAGGAACGATTACAAATAATATTCTTAAATATTCTAAAAGCCAACATTTACACAATTCCATATTTTTTTATTATTTTCTGATTTTCCTCCAATAGATTTCTAGCCCATCTAATTTTAAAAGCATCGTCAGCAGACCACAGGTCATCTTATGATACGATTTTTAAATTTTTGTTATTGATACTTTTATGCCAAAACTTTAAAATTACGAAATTTTACGAAAACGAAAATTTCAAATAAAAATATAACTTCATTTTCAAGTTTTCACAGATAATTTATCAAGAAAAAATTTACTTTAAGGATACGAACTCTTATCGAAGGGAAAGAAATATCTTTCAAGAAATTATTAAGAAGTACACTTGCAACGAGTTTTTTTTAAATTTTGTTTTAAATAAAACTGCCTTAAATTGTCTGCCATGTTGTCTATGTGCCTTAGGAGATAAGAGATTGGTTCTTCAGACATTCCGATTTTACTTTTGCATCTGCTATCCGAATATGAAGTCAGACTTTAATTCCGGAAAAAACGCACAAACACTCAACTCTTTTTAATTTGTCCGCCATTTTGTCTATGTTTTTTACATAAAGTTGGTTCTTCAGATATCCCTATTTTACTTTTTCGTCTTCTATTCGAATCTAAAGTCAAAATGTAGAAATTCCGAAGAAACACACAGATAAACATAGAGCGAACAACAACAATTAAAGAAGTCAGATACGAATCTGCTAGGCGTGATCGTGAATACAATCGCTACTTTACATTTGCAATTGCTTATGCTTCATCATGTTATACTTTTGGTGATTACCAGCGAAATAAAAAGTGAGGTATTATAAATTACATATGTCTAAATAAAAGAATCGTCTAATTATAGAGATTATTTACTCAATAATGTATACTAGCAACCAGTGAGACAAATGTCTCATTTAATAAAACAAAAAAGACCGTTTTTCAAATAAAACGCGTTTTCGAGAAATCACTTTCTCGAAAACCGGAATTGTCACGTGATTGAAATTCGGTTTCTGACCTGACATGACCATTCCAAACAAATAACTTTAATAACTTTTTTCTCTATCTCTTACGGTTTGGCTGCTGAAACAGCGTCCCGGACGGACCAGCGTCCCGGACGGACGGAAATCACGTGATTTCTGGAAAACCGGAAGTGTCACGTGACTGAAATTCGGTTCCTGACCTGACATGACCATTCCAAACATATTACTTTAATAACTTTTTTCTCTATCTCTTACGGTTTGGCTGCTGAAACAGCGTCCCGGACACACAAAACAGCGTCCCAAACAAGCCTATTATATGTATACTAGCAGTCCAGTGAGACAAATGTCTCATTTAACGCGCCTTCAAACCTCGATCGGTTAGGCAACCACCCAAACCTGGAAGGTGTCAAAGTGGTTGCCTAACCGATCGAGGATTTAAGGCGCAGAGAGTCGCAGCTACGTTTGGCGGCCGAACCAGTTTTTATTTAATATGCGTTCTATTTGAAAAACGGTCTTTTTGTGATTTCTCGGAAACCGGAAGTGTCACGTGACTGAAATTTTGTATTAAACTCGTGTGGAATTACACATTAGTCACTTAAGAAAATTAGGCACTCGACCTAACGGTCTCGTAGCTAATATTTCTTGCGTGACTAATGTGTAACATTCCACACTCGTCTAATAAATAACTACTAGCAACCAGTGAGACAAATGTCTCATTTAATAAAACAGCATCCCGGACGGACCAGCGTCCCGGACGGACGGAAATCACGTGATTTCTCGAAAAGCGGAAGTGTCACGTGACTGAAATTCGGTTCCTGACCTGACATGACCATTTCAAACATATAACTTTCATAACTTTTTTCTCTATCTCTTACGGTTTGGCTGCTGAAACAGCGTCCCGGACGGACCAGCGTCCCGGACAAAACAGCGTCCCAGACAGACACGTCTATTAGATAAAGGATAATATACCGATGGGGCCACAATTATAAAATATGATCTAATATGATCCTTTAAAGCTTCAATATTAACCGGTATATTGTTGTAAACCTTATTCTTTAGGTCACCCCACATTTGTCATTTTGAGAAATAAATCCGTCAAACCCTATATCGTTGAATTTGTCTTTTCAAGGACTATTTGATTCCTCGTTAATATACAGGGTGTCCAATTTAAAATACAAAAGTTGGTATTTTTTCTGACTCACCCTGTACAGTTACAGAAACGGTTTTGTCCTTCCTAGATGCGCCGTTTTACCTATATAAGTCTGGCAATTTTGAAAAATTCATCTCCGGTAGTTTCTGAAATATTTGCTATATTCCAGACTTTTTTTACACCCTGTATAATTGTGGCCCCATCGGTATAAGGAAACATATTAATTAATTCCATAAAAACAATTCCTTTGTTATTTAAAAAGTGTGCATTATTATGGAAACCGACAAAAATAGAATTTCGTCAATTAAAAATGATTTCTCTTCAGAATTAATTAATTACTTTTAAAATAAATTACTTTGTTCTTAAATACAACTAACAATAAGCTACTTCAGGTCATTAATTACTTAGGTCTGTGGTAGTACGAAATTGCCAGTCATTTTTAAAATAATGGAGCATTACAAATACTGTACTTAATATGAAGATGTAGTGAGATTGGTTGCTTTTTTATGCGTTTGCAAGATTATAAGGTTGTAGACCATAGATTATTTCAATTTACAAAAAAATCATATGTTGAATTGGCAACTTAGAAATCTATATCAATGAACGTAAGCATAAAATATGTTCTAATCAGTCACAAGTTAATGCACTCTATTTATCTAGTATTTTTGCAGTAAAATTGAACAACTTATTAATTAGATAAATGCAGCTGGAAACTATTCTGTGTCGCCAATGGTACAGTTGGGAGCATGGAAACATTTACACCATTTTTTTTCAATTGTCACTACTGCTCTAATTTAATTATGTAAATGTAAAAACAGTTTACTGTAACTGTTCTGGAAGCTTAAGTTCCGAGACACCTTAGATAGATATAACTGTAAACATTTTAATGTTCTCAATTGCATATTGAATAGAGGGATCCAATTATCAATATCATAAAATCGGTAGTTTCTTTCTTTCTTCGTATGTATGTATCTTTGTTTGCTATCTCCTCCGAAGATACTGGACCGATTAAATTGTATGATAGCTTAAAATTTTGCTAATTTTTAGACTTAGATCATAGGCCAGTTTTTATTTTAAAAAAATACAAAAAAATAAAGTAAAATTAAATTAAACTTCAGCCAAGTTAGGAAGGCGAGCCAGGTAAACAAACGCACGTGCTCGCTGAAAATCACGTGATAGAAAGGCGTTCTGTGGTTGGCCGTTTCGACGAGAAAGTCGGAACACCACGTATGCGAGCCTTTACACTAGAGGAGGAATGAGCGTTGTTTTGTTGTGCGGTAATTATCTGCAGTATGAGATCTTAGTCGGACGTTTACGTAAAATGCGCACCAAGTGAAACTGGTTTAAGCCGCACTGAGAACTGTTAGAATCTCTGTTTACATGGCTCGCCTTCGTAACGTGGCTCAAGTTTATATTTAATTTAATTAAATCATGTCATTTCAATGTTCATCTATCAACATTTTTGTATGTATAGTTGGTAAGGTTGTATATGTTTTTGATTGTGTCATGTAGCACCCTTTCCCACCGAAGCGTAGCTCGGGTGATTTACTAGTCATATACATAAAAGCCAATTAAGCTGCATACGTCATGCGTCTTAGGCCCCGATGGGGCTTACCCTTTTCAGCGCCATCTAACGGCAGTGGGACAAACTTCAAATCGTTCAATTATAGAACAACTATTTATTAATTTTAATATACGAACTGATCCAACTAGTGTATGAGTGAATAATGTGTCTAAGTTTCTGGTGCAAAGGTGAGGGGACCCGAAAAGTAGGTGCACCACCTAAAAAACTAGCCGTAATCAAACACCCTTTGAGGTTGAAACAGTTGAGGGTGGTTCTTTCCCCTCCAGTTTTATGACCGATGTGGTAAAGCTAATAATCATATATATTAGTTGCCGTAAACCAAGTTGCATTTCAAAAAAGTATAAACAAATCTTAGCGCTAAAAGTTTCAATATATTATTTTCAAAATCAATACTGATCTATAGCTTAAAATTAAAATTTGATTTGAAATTCTTAACATGTTTAATATATACTTCAGTTATATTTAATAGTATATTATGTATCAAGTTTTATAAACGTCATTTTAGTCACGAGTTTTATTAATCACGAGCGAAGCGCAGCGAAGCGAGTGTTTAATAAAAGAGTGACTAATAAGTTTATAAAACGAGTTGCATACTATACTTTTTCTACGATCGCCAATTTAGAGAATATAACATCATATTATTTCATTAAAATTTTGACATTTATTATATTAGGTTAAATTATGCTTGACAAACGTCAAAGTGACGGTTGAAAACTAACTTGATTTTAGTTTTGGCCAGGGGCGGATGGGGTGGAGTAAACCGGCCCGGGAGACCATTAACACCGGCCCGGTCCATTTTAATTAAAAAAAAATGTTAGGCACTTTTTACTAAGGGAGCTATAAAAAATAAGTACTTATTCGTATTTTTCAAGCGCTTTTAATATTTCTCTAAGTAAAAATACATATTATGTACATGTTAGGATAAATAAAAACTAATGGCAACTAGTTGCTGGTCCTGGTCATTGGTATTGGACAGAAAAAAATTGTGAAACACATCATATTTTTTCAAAAAGCGGACCTACATATCCGCTTATATTTTGTTTTCATAAACATACATATTAATATGTCGGTGCTTAATATAAAAGCGAGCTTTTAAACAAATCGCTTTCTTCGGCCAGAACATTGATTACTTCCTCATTATTTATTTTGTTTAAGACTGGAGCCTCAATATTCATAAACATGAATGTTATGCTACTAATTTTTATTTCGGTTAAATCCGTGATTCTTTTTGTGCGCTGCGGTTTTTAATATTTTTTTAAGGGTCATAGCGATGGACCGGCCCCCGTTATGGCCGAAGCCAGCGGCCCTTCGGGAAATTTCCCAAAATCCAGACTGGCCCATCCGCCCCTGGTTTTGGCTGTGGCTAATAAAGCAAATACTATTTGAACCTAACTTCACCCCATGACTAAAACATCGTTGCCAACTTCAGCTCATGACTAAGAGGCTCTTTAGTCATAGGTTATGAAGGCATGATTAAAAGGTCACTTAGCGACGTGTATGTTAGTATGTTAAATGGAATTTTAGTTACAGGAGTAGAAAAAATCTATTAATCAAATACCACCTAGAAAAAGCCTTACTTAGTATCCTGTGTTCCAAGAAAAGCTCATTTAGGGTACGCATTGAAAAAAGTCATGTCTTAACTTAAGTCTGTAAGTGAATGTCAGATTTCATTTTGTTTATGAAAACATCTGTCACTGTGACAGGTAAAAGTATACACTGCATTAAGTTTAATTACATCAAGCATAAAGGAAATAAGATGGATTGTACACAACAACAACGAATGCAATAATCACAACAGTCAATAAAAACTGTTTTTATTAAGTGTTTTGTATATTTTTAGGAGCGCCAGCGTGGCTCGGTGGTTAGAGCATTTGACTGCGGCGCGGAAGTCTGGAGTTCAAATCCCAGATTGATGCTTGGCGGGCGGCCTACCCAGTCGCTTTAAATAATTGGGAACCTGCGTTCGAAAGAATAAGGGGTAATAATGCGGTTGTCTAATGCGTGATGCTCACCACGTGTCATGAATTTGACACGCGACAGCCGGGTGTGATAGCGAGGATACGGAAGCTCTGACCTTCCGCCTTGCAGGCCAAGCTCCTTCATGGGGTGTTAGTGCCTCACCATTATTATTATTATTATTATATTTTTAGGAAACTAGTTCAAGATCAAGATGCAGTTTAGTTATCTCTGACTTATAGTAATTCATTTGCTTCAATAGGTAGGTACGTATCAAGTTAAGGCAAACTTCAATTTGACCATGGGATGCTGCAAATGCGGTTTTTTTGAAACGCACGATACAAAAACCATAAGAAACTAATGTATAATACAAACAGCCATATTTATGAAAATTTAGTTACAATTCTTATTAATAAAAAAAGAAACGTGTACAGCAAGCTTTACATGCACAGCAGTGATGTTAAACTGATTATACCAATCCCTCTAACATCAACCAATGAAAAACGGCAAAATGCATAAATGCATGTCTTAACTTATGATAACGTACATAGCAACTGTGATAATCACATACCTTCCTGACTAATAAGTGCTAGTGAAATGCTTTCACAAACATCGGGTTATCTGCTGACAGTACAATTATCATAACAACCACATTAACTGTACTTCTAATATTTATAAATAAACTGTTCAAACGTTGTTTATTGACTTGTGATATAATCTAGTCGAATGCAACTCGTGTCTTCTTAATTATCAAATCATTTTCTATTTCCACTCGATATATTGTTTTATATCTCGTGTAAACAGAAATGATTATTTGATAATCAAGAACCCAGTAGTTGCATTATATATGATAAGTGCTGACATATATTGTAGATCAATCCTATTTCATTATTTTCGATCACGTGTGTCAATTTGTAGATAATGGCGAGTCAAATTAAATGTCAGAAAGATGGCTTCTTTTTATTAATAATTATTGTTATTAATTTATTTAAGAATTTGTCTTTTTGAATTCACCGATTACAGTGATAGATCCTTAGAGTTTTGACAAATAACATCCCTCAATTGCGTTGCCTCTAAGAAATAACCCTTAGCTACGTCTCGGTTTATTTCTAGCCAACGCACTTCTGGGTTGTTATTTGTCAAAGTTATTGGGGACGATTATCACTGTCCTTGGTTAATTATAGCTGATAGTTAAATTCACGTGTAAAAAATCTCATAAGCCGCCATATTTTTGTCACTTTGACAGCGAATAAAGATTGCTTTAACTTTTAACAATTACGTATGCATTAAATTCTCATTTCAAAATATACTAGAGGTTTTGATTTTCCACGCATTTTTTTATCTCAAATTTGATTTCCAATTGGTAAATTTACTCGATTCTAGCAGTGACAGTCTCGCCACGTTACCCGGAAATCAAATGCAATTTTTGATGAGATAAAAGTAAACCTCTTGTGTATTTGCTACAGGCAATAAAATGTCTGTCTGTGTGTATTCATTACATTTTTAATGTGTATTAATGTGAGCTAGATTATTTTCCAGTTGAATACTTTTTTCTCTATTTTTTATTAACTCCTATTTTAAATAGAACATTCGGTATATTATTACATTTTTTAATTCAGCTTAAAATTTTAAAGAAAATTTGTCTCTTCAACTAACGCTCTATTTTGTACAGTTTTTTGTAGAATTTGTAATTTTTTTAAATTTTGACAAATGCTTAAAAATAAAAATTAAATTTTTGGATAATTATAGGATCACTGTAAAAGAAAGTTGCGTGAGTGTATCACACTAGATTTTTTTATGAAGTATTTCTGTAGCGTTCACGAAACCGTCGCTTGTGTTATAATCTCTGATATAAGCAATTTTTGAAAGCTTTGTAAATAAATTCAACCTTGCCAGATATAGAGTGCGATAAATGTTTCAGAACACGTGTTTGGTTTGCAAAATGCCTACTGTATCAATTCTTATTAAAAATTTTGTATCTATGCATATATTAGAAGCAGTTTATTAGCAGCTTCAAACTAACTTGTAGGAACGTATACGATATTTTGATATGGTATTAGTTATTACTTACGTACTTCTTTAGAGTACCTTTGTAAATAATATCATTCAAATTATACTTCACAGCAAAAAAATCCATTTAAAGGTCTTGGAACCTTAATTGGGTAGCTTTTATACTAAATGCTGAACCAGAGTATTTTATTTCCAGACGGATTGTTCAATCAACTACACGAATACAAATTTAACACAGATGCCAAAAATAGAAAGCCATAAATAAAAAAAGTAATAAAACCATCAAACCTTACGTCAAGCATCCACACCTCGATCTAATTTCCTTTAAATTATTAAATTGAGAGCAACCCATTAAAGGTCAATGTGTTGGCAAAAACAAGGGTGCACCGGTAAATTTGACAGATTCTTGCCAAAACTAATGATACCCCCGTCATAATTCAGGGTGGTCTTCTTCCCCGAGAAATTAAACGGGTCTTTACGAGGTCGATAATGCTTCAAATTAACATGAATTTCATAAACTTTCCTCAAGCAATTAGCATATATCCTTACCCTTTTCAACCTTTAACGACGATTTGAGATAATAATCAGACTTGTTTGGGTAATGCGTCAATAATTACAAGGCAGAAGCGTGTGAGGGATTAGGATGCATAACATAATATCGCACCTCCTCGTTATTTGGCCATAAATTCCAGACGGGTTGCCGTTGGCCGGTGGCGCTGTGAGGGTGCAGCTGCCCCTTATTACATCACAGCCCTCCTACTTGGACGGAATTAATATTTAATTTCGATATCCCACAAAAAACATTGCTTTCTATTAGTGAATTATCAGGAGGCCGGATTACACTAAGGCGGCTATGGATTGTTTTTCTGCCAGTGTCATTAATTTTTTTCTAGGTTAAATTAATCGATAACTCTAACTTTATTATAATTTTAGTTGGCCCAAGGTTGCCCGCTTTTCATTAACGCATTAATTGCTCGTTCTCACTTCATTATTCATTTTAACACAAAATGTCAGGCTAGAGAACATGCCTACTAGAAATATTTAATCGTTAAAAAGTTCATTAGATAGGATACATTCGTCTTTATTGTAAATGTTGAATAAGAGTTCTTTCTATGGTTTACACTAAACCGATGAAAACAATAAAAGTAGTATTAATTACTTTATTCATTATTGATCCAAAACGGCTATGTAAATGACAACTTTTGAAATTTCAGGTATATTTTTAAGAATTCTTAAAATTCTCCAACGCCTTCTTTCCATAAATATTTTTAATGAACATTTGCAAACACGAAGATTATTTTTTTCTTATTTCCATTGATGTAAAATTTTATTGAAAATGGTAAACTACAATTTAAAGTCATGGTATTATAAATAAAATATAAAAGTCAATTGCAATTCCATTTAAGGCAAAGGGCGCTATGGAGAAACAACTTATGTAAACAAAAAATATATAGTTGTGAATAACAGATCCAAATGGTTGTATTGATATAATTTCAATAATGTATATGCTTTCTCTTATTTACACCCTGTATATCGAAAGTATGAACTGCATTACACAATGTTTAGACTTATTAGTCAAAAATGGAAACAAGAAAGGTCGCGGGGA
This sequence comes from Agriotes lineatus, assembly GCA_940337035.1. NCBI lineage: Eukaryota > Metazoa > Arthropoda > Insecta > Coleoptera > Elateridae > Agriotes > Agriotes lineatus. Next base: position 139,618 of record CALNHX010002380.1, on the reverse strand, counting down.
AAATGAAGACAGAAAAAACTGTAAGAACTAACTCGTATAGAAAGATTATGTAGCCGAATACAACTTATTAAAGATCTTTTCAGACACCATAAACAAGTCCAGTCAAATCACTCCACAACTAATACGATACATATTTTGGAACAGATTTGAGAAAATATAGAAAATAAGAAATTTATATTAACAGGAGCTTGAGATATAGCCATATATTGCCAACAACCTTATTTAACCTGGTGTTAGAGATTATAATAAGGTAAGTGAAACTGAATAGCTGCAAAATAGATAAAGACAGTCAAACAATAGCACATGCAAAATGTACAATTACCGTTTAAAATAAAGGAATAATACACTTCAAATTGTTAACACTGTTAACTATTTTGTTGTAACAATTGCAGCAGAAAAATTGCGAAATGTTAAAAGAGAGGATGCACAAAGTATTACAGTTTTTTCTAAAAATCCAAAAGTTAACAAAACCTACAAAATTCAAAACACTGATAAAACCTATAGTAATAATACACGATGAAAACAGCAACAATGGCAAAAAAGATAACTTGAGAGATTTTGAGAACAGTTTTGGTGCCAGACGCAGTTCTAAAGGGAGATGTCAAAAGCATGCTAAATATCGAAATTGACACACACATTGAGGGAGAAGCTCGAAAGATTTCTAAAAGTCCAACGAATTAAATGGTTTGGACACTTACGATAAGCGACAAAAACGAATTTCAAAGAATATAACGGCATGGACGTAGAATCCGCGTAGCGCAGTTGGGTAGGCTCTAGGCTTGCATTAAGCAAGTCCTCGGTTCGAATCCCGCGAGGACCGGAATTTTTTCGCTGCCTTGGCGATTGAAATCGGGCTCGGTGAGACCATTCACAGTTGGGCACCAAATTAACTGTGCTTTACTCAGAACCACAGACCTAAGAGATATAGTAACAAGGTCAACACATCACCATGACACACACATTACACAATGGTTGCGCAAGCACAAAAGGCGCGCTCCAACTTTGTATCCCGAAGCAAGTTGAGCATTGTACCGCCGCCAGCTGCAAGCGCATAAAGCACCAGCCTCTACACCGCAATGTAAAAATGATGTTATCGATAATACATACATAACCGCGTGAAAAACAAGAGAAAGACATAAAAGAAGATGATAAGAAACAACATTACAAAATCTTAGAAAGCTAGAAATAAGAGACTGTAGGAACACAATAAGTTCATGATAGAAAACCGTGGATACAAATTTCAAAAATTATCAATTATTATTAAAAGAAGATAAGAAGCTGCGTGGCGCAGATGGGTTAGCGCCAGGCTTGCATTAAGCAAGTCCTCGGTTCGAATCCCGCTGGGGTCGGAATTTTTCCGTAGCCTTGGTGATTAGAATCGGGCTCAGTGAGACCATTCACAGTTGGGCACCAAATTAACTGTGCTCTACTCTGAATCACAGACCTAAGAGATAGAGTAACAAGGTCAACATAACACATACACACACACTTCATACAATGGTTGCTGCGCAAGCACCAAAGGCGCGATCCAACTCTGTATCCCGAATCCGGGGCAAGTTGATCATTGTACCGCCAGATGCCAGCGCATATAGCACCAGCCTCGACACCGCAAGGTAAATGAGGTCACTGATAATACATACATACATACATACATTAAAAGAAGATGTAAATATTGAAAAACATTGCAGGACTGATCTCTCCGGTTTAATGGATCTAAACCCCATAATTCTTCGGGGTCAGAGACATAGAGGAAGATGATACGAAACAACATTACAAAATCTTAGAAAGCTAGAAGTAAGGGACTGTAGAACACAAGTTCATAATAGAAAACTGTGAATACAAATTTTAAAAATTATCAATTATTATTAAAAGAAGATGTAAATATTGAAAAACATTGCAGGACTGATCTCTTCGGTTTAATGGATCTAAACCCCATAATTCTTCGGAGTCAGAGACCTAGAGGAAGATGATATGAAACAACATTACAAAATCTTAGAAAGCTAGAGACAAGGGACTATAGAACACAAGTTCATGATAGAAAACTGTGGATAAAAATTTTAAAAATTATCATTATTATTAAAAGAAGATGTAAATATTGAAAAACATTACAAGACTGATCTCTGCGGTTTAATGGATCTAAACCCCATAATTTTTCGGGGTCATAAAGACGAAAAAAAGAAAAAGAAAGTGTTCGAAAACTAATTCCTCCGAAGATAAGGCCCATTTTATTCTCTGTTATCTAAATTAATATAAATCAGTTCGTGGCATATTACCAACCATAGAAATAGTTATTAATACTTATTAAAGATTTTTTCAAAAGAATCAACTTCAGTCCCAACTCTGAATTAACCAATATTCACTTTTCATGTAAATAAGTGAAAGAAAACTCTAGATCAACGTTTACATCGGCGTACCTTCCCATAATAACGTCAGCATCCGTAGATATCTTAAAGAGACTGATCTTTTGTGAATTTCAAATATATATAAAAAGAAAGCACTTAAATTAAGCTCTCAAAAGAAGTTCCAGATATATTAGAAGCATTAATGTTGAAATTGGTGCATCGCATTTACCAGTGCTATGAATTTTGCGTAAGCAACAACCTTATTCGTACCATGTGCAGAGAAAACAATTACTTTTGGTAAATTCTGTCTCTATTTTTCCCAACACTTTTTACAGAATTGTATACGACCTCGTTTTCATGTTAGACTATACCTACATATGTTTACAATCATCGGAGTTGGACAGAACAAAATTCACATGTTATCACTGAATCTCGACACTAAGATAAATTAATTGATCCACATTTCGTCCTGCTTTCTAGAACTTTCTAGAAGCGCTAGTCTAACGACACTTATTTATTGCACCTTTCTCTTATCATCCTATCCGATATCGGACTTTGGCATGAGGGTTACTATGATATTTTTTTATCGCGTTGGACGATATACACCTTGTTCTTGGGAAATGTGGTTTCTACCATAGCTTTCCGTTGCCCCTCGTAAAGTTTGCAGTTATGAGTCAACTACATCGCAGATAGAATCGTTTATTCTAACCAGAAGATTGATGGCTTCACACGGTCGTATAACGACCACATACACAATGATTTTTTAAAGCCTCCCCCCCTCCCCCCCCAAGTTCGAACCCGAGATCTCCCAATAGGAGTTCAGCGCTCTTAACCGCTACCCCATCGCCACCGAGCTTCTCACTATAATTAATCGTGTACAGGCATTATACGATGATTCTTCTTCTTTAGACGTTTTTCATCCATTTCTAGATATAAGCCTCCCCTACTGTCTTCATTTATTTCTGTCCTGTGCCATTCTTCTCCACATTAATCCGCTCGTTTTTTTTTTAAATCGTAGTTACAGTTGTCATTTGTACTCTACCCCTTTCTCTCATACCGGTCGATGGATTCCATTGCTGTATCAGAAGTTTTTCTGTCTTATTGATCGTGGTCTTGGAACTTTTCTCGAATCTTTATGCATTGCGCATTGGCCATAGTGCCGGCGTTTCATACCTAATGTTTTCTACTATTATCTCTTCTCTCACTGCGTTGACAAAGAAGAATGCTCATTTTATTTGTTCTTCGGAATATCAAGAGGCGTTTGTTGCCCTTAAAAATTATCTGATATTTGCTCTGATTCTTTCTTGCCCCGATCATTGGTTGTCTGTTATCTTGGTGGCGTTCAGTATACCCAACAAAACTCTAATTAATTTTGTAGCATATTCTTCAGCATCCGTGAGTGGTTTTGTTCTTACTACAATAATTATTCTGTTTAACCCTAAAATATCCCTCTTCATTGATCTTTTGCATTTTAGGTATCCTGTCTAGGTTGTTGCACGTACGATAATTTTTTTGAATGCTGTCAAGCCTAGTCTTGTTTGTCTAATGACATCGGCAGATTGGTTTTCTTTGTTTGGTCTGATTGATTGCCCTAAGAAGCTCTTAATTCTTAAGACGGTCCACTTCTTTTCACATATTATGAATTAAATGGGCTGTAACTCTCAATGGATTTGTTTTCAGACACTTGTCTACAGGAATGTTTCCATTTACAATGAGCTTTACCAAATAGCAAATTTTACTAGTAATTATTTGTAATTATTTTACGGAATTTTTCAGAAATATTTAATTCTAAAACTGTCTTAAAGGATTGATAAATAATAATTTCAAGGGTATTCTGTCACAGAGCAAATTAGTCCCTTCACTATGAAATAAAAGATGCCCTAGTCTATAATTACGGAACTTGTAAAGGTGCACTGAAAGTTCTAAATACTTTCAAAATTCCGCGATCCTTAAAATAATCTTACGCATACCGAACAGGGCTTGAGTAAATGAATAATTCTTGAAGACGCCAACATGTCTGGTATAGACCTTTTTTTAAATAAAATACAAAATCAAATCTATACTTTGAAACCATTTTTCGGGTTTCCTCGAATGTTTTCTCCATATATCAATTACTTCAGGACTAGCCTGTATATTGTTTTCGAATAATAATCGAATTGTATTTCGAATTATTTCATTTTATTAGTTCGCTCATTTCCATTGTCCGAACGCGGAGGCATTATATTTTCGTTCCTCAAACAAGCCACTTGCTTGCGAGAATTTTCTTCGTGCTAATTACGCCACGACGATTGTGTTTGAAAGCTGAAAATTGGATTCAGGTACGATGGGTTTTTCTCTCTGTTATCCTCATATTAATTGCATTTTTTTAGCTTTTACCAGGAATTATTTTCGCCTGGAACTCACAAGTTTTCACCAGAAATTATTTTTATCCGGAAATCTTCCCCTGGAAATTTTACCTGGAAGTAACCATTTTCGCCTGAAAATCGTACGACACTCATTAATGACCAATAGAAAAATTAGTTCACAAGCCGTATCCAAGACAACAACAAAATTTCTTGGAAATTTTTTGTAGGTAGACATTACTTCTTTTTAGGGTTTGTCTCGTTACGATTTTCTTACCGAATCTGCATTCGAGCATTAATTCATATCCGGAAATTATTTTTCATGCATTCAACAACGTCCTAATTTGCCCTCGCGTCCCGCTCGGAAACGCACTCAAAAAAATTTCCGGAAAGAATTAATGCTCTTATGAGATTATATGTGATAATTTTACACTTGGAGGCCAGCTTTCCGTCACAATTTTAAACGGCCGTCAGCTACCTTCAGCGTCGATGCTGCAATCTGGTCTGCTTTTGGTCAAGCCGCCGTATCGCGTTAAGAATAATTCTGCCAACTAACCTGTGTAGCACCCCTCGCCTGCACTGCCACTTAAGAAGTACAGGACGCCAGAAGTTAGTGCTTTCGGTTGTTAATACAGCTACGTTAATTGTAAACAGTTGCCGTGCTCTTCAAGCATACCCGGGCTGGTTATACCAGTACTTCAATTTGTTTCCCATTGAGTAGAACATTCACTGTTATTTAATTAAAGATAGCTTTGAATTTTTATGTGCACTTTACGCCTTTTTTGTAAAAGGAGCACCCACTTTTTTTGCTTACAACAGCCTAGACAGAAAGGTTTTTTTATAAATGACAGCGATATGCATATCACTCGATTTACCGTGCTATTTCTATTAATTTAACGACCCACAAAGGGGTTATTTGTATTAACGCGTGTGGCAACCTTTAGTTTGCTTGTATTATTGCAAATTTTGAATAAACTCCTTATTGTATAAATCACAATTATTGACTGCAAGATTATTTAATACTAGAGTTCTGCATCCTAATTGGGCGCGAAAAATTCATCTAATGCAATTTGTACAAGAGTGATCCATTTTGTGTGTCGAGTTAATTTTGAGGTTAGAAAATCCACATAAAAAAGTCATTTATAAACATCTGAAAACCCTACTATTGGCTTAATTGCGTAGCCCTTAATAGATTTACACCAAAATCAGCCAATTCGGCCCACCGGTTCACTCTCAAAGTGGTGTCAAACAAGCAAGCAAACAAGCAAGCAAACAATAAAAACTATTATGTCGGATTTAATAAACTCTGATTACTTGTAGTTCATTTATTTTTAATCGAAACCATCTGGTTTCTAGCGCCCAACCATATTTTTTTGAAGACTTTACAGGGGTGCATAGCTGGTGATTTGAACCCACCACCATATCGCCGATTGAGTTAGCTCGGCCATCCCGGTAAGTGTACAAAATTTTTCAGAGCTTCAGTATTGTACGCGCAGCAAGAAGGTTGATCTGCGGTTTTGGCTACCATCGATAATGATTTAATTAATTAACCGCAAGTCAGCTTATTTGTTGTGTCCATGGCGCCCAACGTGGGGCTCGATTTTTGGTAGTAACATCAGCTGTGCAAACCTGTAATTACTAAGTATATATTTAATTGCTCATTTAAGATGAATGTCAATGCGCTCAGGGTCGACGAGTTGTTATATGAACTGTTGTTTAGGGGTCTTGATCGTGACTCGATAGAGGTCATGAACGTTGATCAAACACGTAGGACCTTGCGCGCTAAAAACATTAGAAAAAGCCCATCATTCTATACTTGGCGCTTATCAATTAGTTGCACCTTTCGATGTCCCATCTGATCTCGACGTTTGCAAAAATAAAGTGAGCGAACTTTCTGCATTAGTTTATGCATTTTCTAGCTCACCTTCCGAATCGGAATTTGCGAGACTTGATACGCGGTTGACTCACCTTTATTCACGTTTAATTAGGCTGTAACCCTCATCTGAGTAGGAACCTAATCATCCAATCCTAATTAGTCAATGCTTAGATCTCATACATTCACTCGGCAACGATCATGATGAGTCGCAACTACAAATTGTCTCTTCAGAGGCAAATATTGATGCCGCTACAATTAATTCTGTTGCTTCTGCTGTTACTACGGTAACACCGCAAAATTCTGAGCCTACTTAACCATTGGCAAGTAATGATGTTAACAACCCTGATAACATTGATAATTCTAACCGCAGGTCAGCTTCTTTGTTGTGTCAACTTCAGCGTTTTCTAATTTGTTCACACTCTGGAGATACGGTTTCAACATTTTTCTAATTTTAAATATTTTTTTAATAGGTTATTAGAAAATTTTATATAAAAATTGAACTAGTAAAACATGTAGTATGAACATTATTAACCGTAGAACTTCAAGGTGATTAAATTTTTGACACAAACCACGCGGTGGGATCGTATGTCGCCCACTTTAGATCTTTGTATAATAGGAAAATGAAAACTTCATTTGACCAAGTGGGATGAAAATGCTACACTTGAGTTGCCCTGAGTAGTACATTATATTAACAAATACATTACAAAAATAAAAATACATTATAAAATAGTACTAAAAATGACATAACATTTGTTTTAGGTATTAATTGGTTGCGTTAATAAAATAAACAAAGAAAGTTAGATATTTCCAGTCGCCGTGGCATGGCAATGCTCAACACATATTTTTTTCTTCGACCAACGTATTTGAAAATGGTTTTTAGAAACTGGGATCGGTAAAAAATGTTCTGTCAATATGTTTTTGTATATGCATACATAAAAACAAATGAATTTATTCCAGCCAGAATTAACATCCCGAAATAAATTTGCAAAGGCCATCTCCGAGTTTTTCTAACCACCATTTTCGGTTCTATATCATATTCCTCATGTTTACTAACAATAGGATTATTCTCATCCTTACTCTCACCATCATTGAAATGTTCCTTTATCGCCCGATTCCTAGTATAAGTTTTTCAAAATTCCGCATCCGTAAGGGGGCGCTTATTTGAATACATTTTTAATATTTTAAGAACAAAAACCGTAATTTGAATAAAAATCGAACATCATTAGTTAACTTGCTGCGTGGATATTTATTACACTAACCACACGGTGAGGTTTTATATGACACAATGGCAGAGAAACAGCAGAAATCCACAAAACTAAAAAAAATATAAAACAAACCACTTTTAAGGCTCTATGATTAACTGACGTACTCTGACACTGGACTTTGTAGGTACGCAAATCTTCACCTAAATGTAAACCCCTGGGACACGGGTGACCCCACGGTGTGGTTCTAGGGTTAATAGAATTTCTTCCCATACAATAGTCAGTTTCTCGCATTGCTTGTGGTACTCTTCTCAATGGCTAAATAAATCATAATTTCTCAACCTCCAGATATATTTTACGTATAATAGTAGGTTTTTCCGGCTAACAACATGAGCAGCGAAACCCCAAGTTTAAATCGACCACCACGGCATAACCCGGAAGAACCTACATTATGAACAACGGCCTTGAAAGTTTGCATCCAACTTTATTTTTTTAAAACTTACTTTTGCATTATTTCTAATAAATAATTCGTCGACTTGCAACTAAATGTGTGAAAAGTAATATTCCATGCAATTTTATACATTTGGGGTCTGTCAACTACAATTGAAAGTCATGTCATTATCGAATGGTTACTGAAAACAAATTCTAATTCAATTACTCGTTTTTTGCAGTTTATTTAGAATTACATATAGGTACATATACTGTTTTTAAATGTTTTCTTTTGTAAGTTACCGGTGCTTCTTCAAAAAATGTATGAAATTTCATTTCTTTAACAACTAGATGTTTCAAATATTATTAAGTGTATGTACTTCTTATAAACCCCAGAGAAGAATAATTAAATTAAATTGGTGCTTAAAAGTTATAAATTTTCTATTTCTTTCTGATACCTATTTTTGAATCTGTTAATTCAGTAGTTGCTCTAGGTTTTGCTTATAATTAATTTACAATGTTTCCTCCTCCGAGCAGGCTATTTTGAGTGACGTCTTTGTTGGTATGCAAACTAACTAGACGTGACGAAAGTCGGTTATCTGTGGTTATGATTTTTGAAGGCTAGCACTATTGCCGGTTAATTTTTTGTCTCGTCCTTGTTACGATTTAATTGCGCATCCGTTTGATTTCGTTGTCTGTAGTACTCATTCCATATTGTTACGCATCTATTCGATTTCGAGGTCTATGGTACTCAGTTCATACTGTGCGCGCTTGTGCCAGGCCTACTTTAGGCTTGCAGCGCAGAAATTAAAAAGTCGCAAGCTCAGCATTCTTTTCTGGCTTGCTTTCGCTAGCAACATAAAGCCAGTTTAAGCGTTAGTGTTCTGTAAATTTTATGGGGATGCATTTTGATTTTGTATATTGGTTGACCGCGCCTGTTCGGCGGATTTGCTTTCCGAAACCATAATTTTAAGCTGCTGGTTTATTTCTTCGCACGTGCTCTGAACATCATGGACAGTCAGTGAGGAGCAGTTAAGCCGTTTTCAAAGTTATTAGTTTCTACAACATTAGGGTGCTAAGTTGCTTAGAGCGCGACCTCGACCCAGTGCTTATCTCTCATCGAATAGCCATTTTGCACCTGTGGCGTGTATTTCTGTCGCTTCGAGCTCCGTTCAGGAACTTTGACGTTTGGATCGACCTTCGGAGTATACAATTCGCTCCGCGAGCCTGCATACTAACGTATCGTTTTGCAAAACATGCCTGATTTTAATGTGTGCTATAAATTTTGTATCGCTGTTCTGTGACCTTGTAAGTATCTATTAAGAAGTATGTATTAGACCTTATGCGTTTTTTTCAGGTGCCTCGTAGCTTACCGACCTGTAATGTTTTATATATATGCAGTGAGGATAACTATATTCTGTGGTATTTACATTATAGCATTATTTTTTGTTACTGCTACCTGTAAGTGAGCTGAGCTTCTCTTTCAGATTATTTTGTGCTACTTGAGTTTACGAATTCTCTTTGAATGCCTGGATACACTTGTCGTTATTTGGTAAAAATCCGTTGGCGCCCTTTTTTCGAGTATTTTTAAAGAACTGAACACATCATTTCCAATCGAGCTAGTTTCGGCCGGCAATTATATCCAAGCAGTCACAAGTCTGTGTATTTTCTTGAGAGAATAGCCAACGACGATTTTTTTATAACATCCTGTATAATTTTCAGTATTTTGACATTAAAAATCCAACAATGTCAATACAGCAGTTGTAATAAAAAATGTCATAGTTTTCAATTCATGCATGCAACATAATAAAAAAACATATAACAACTTACTGGGAGGAGAATGGATTAACTCCGAGCTATAAAACGTTTGTTGCTATATAACAATATGGCCTAAACTTTTTGTAACATTCTGTGATTAAGCGAGATAGTGGTGATCGATCACTATTTTTGTATAATTTGCTATTTTCGCAATAAGCAAATCCTCAGTTCAAATCCATGAGTAAGTAAAATGTTTTCAACAGTCAACTAAATTTGTACTGAGCCATGAATATTCAACGTTTATAGTATTGACATAATATTTCCAATTAATCAGCGATCTGAAAAATTATCTGTTGCTAGAATTGAACAATAACTATACAAATAGCTTGTTCATAAGTTAGATTATACCGTGTATGTATATCAGAACTCAAGATCCGTTGCGGTACTATTTTAAAATCAACATTCATTTCTTGGCTTCTCAGATGCGCACAATCAGATTGTGATATACAAAATGATCATCTAATATTACGGGCTTTTTCGACTGCTTTGATTTCATGATAACATCTTTATATAATGGGTTATTCATATATAGAGTACATATGTTAGGGTTTGATCTTAATAAGCCCATACATTATTGAAATGTCTTGCTTTCAAATTGCAATCCTTTAGACCAACTAACTATGCAATTTAATTTAAGAAGTCAGTTATTATTGACGTTTGCTGATTCAATTTGTTGTATACAATTGTATCGATCACCCTGTATATAATTACAAATTATACGTCTAGCTTCTCATTTTGCAATCATTACGCACTGCATTCTTGCGGACAGAAAATTTATGGCGTCACCTTACGGAACATGCTAAGGAACGTATCACGGAGCTTAGTTTTTATGCAACAATTACTAATAGCTGCAAATTATATTTAACAGCGGGTGTAGCAGTAAAACAGGTTGCGTAGGTGGCGTAATGTAGTAGCTCAGCACGCGGTCCATTCGATTTACTTTTATTGCCTGTATCCTGCATTTATTACAGGATATTAAAAAATGCCAACTTTCTTGTAGCAACTTTCGCACAGCTATTTTAAATTGATGGTTCTACACGCACCCGACCCGTTGACAACCTGCATACTCAGAAATTTTCAAAAAGTTATTTACTTTGTCCATCGACCCAAATAAAAAAATCAAGTTGTAGAAACTCACTATACAACGTTTTTATTTGAAGAAAAATGTCTTGTCTACCCTGCTATGTCAAAAGTATATAAATATACAGGGTTAGCCAATAGGCATGGATGGTTTTTAATAAGAAAGTATTAGCTTATTAGTAGACGTAATTGGCTCAAACAAAAACAAATATGTTGTACTAAAGGGTGTTTTTTAGAGGGATACAACTTTAAATTGAAATAAAACACAGAAAGATGTTTTTAATATCCATGAAATTGGCTTTATCTGAAAGATAATTTTATGACAATTATGTTTCAATAAGATTTCGGACATGTGACGGCCGCGGCTGGCGTGTACATGACGTAATCTGTAGGTCCAATTTTCACACACTCTTCGCAGTAAATCAGGCTGTATTTCAGCAATAACGCGTCGAATGTTGGCTTCAAAATGCTCAATTGTTTCCGGTTTATCGACGTAGACATGCGACTTTACATATCCTCAAAGAAAATAATCTAATGGCGTCAAATCGCACGAAAGAGGTGGCCAGTTAAAAATCCATTTCGTGGATCTGTTAACTGGCCACCTCGTTTGTGCGATTTGACGCCATTAGATTATTTTCTTGGAGGATATGTAAAGTCGCATGTCTATGCCGATAAACCGGAAACAATTGAGCACTTGAAAGTCAAAATTCGACGCGTTATTGCTGAAATGAAATACAGCCTGATTTACTGCGAAAAGAGTGTGTGAAAATTGGACCTTCAGATTACGTCATGTATACGCTAATCGCGGCGGTCACATGCCCGAAATCATATTCAAACATAATTGTCATAAAATTATCTTTCGAATAAAGCCAATTTCATGGATATTAAAACATCTTTGTGTGTTTTATTTCAATTTAAAGTTGTATCCCTCTAAAAAAACACCCTTTATAAGTAACATTTATTAGCGATTAATCAATTTTTAAAATTACATAATTTAAATAGTCACCGAGGACATTTTTGTATACATAGGCAAAACTCATTCATGGCGCCCTACAAACGTCATTTATCGCTCTGATTTCTTCTGTTCTGTTGTTTTTTAAATCCTGATGTGCTAGAGGCTTGTTCACCTAAACACGCAATATCAAGAAATTCCATAACAAACGAAATCGGAGCGATAGTTAATGACCATTTGCAGGGCGTAATGAATAGGTTTTGCCTACGTATGTAAAAAATGTGTGCTAATTTTCAAAATGTCAAAAATTGCTAATAAATTGCACTTGCTCTTACGTCCACTAATAAGCTTATACTTTCATATTAATAACCATCCATACCTATTGCCTGGCCCTGTATATAATATATAAATAATTTTGAAAAGTATACCAAGTATACGCACTGCCTCTTCTTTTGTTTAAAGTGTCATACCTTTATTTTTCTGTATGTATAGAGGCATATACATTTTGCAAACAATCGACAAACGTTCCAGAGAAACTTTTGACAGCATCAAGGTGGCTAGCAGCATGTAGCAGAAGAGATTCACAACCACCAAGTTAGATTCTACCCGGGCAATTTTGGGCAAAATTATTTCAAAAGAGTTACAGTTACCGAATAGAGTTATCCTTATACAACTTAACTCAAAATCGTTCGACAGCAACATAATTCAAATCTCCAAGAATTTTACAGCAGCATCAGAAGATATGTTGTCTACTATGTAAAAGAATCGAATAATATGATAGCTATAGGTGACTTTAACGCCAATGTCGGAAAGGGCCATGGGAGAATGTTGTAGGAGTCCATTATACAGACCTGGGAAGTGAAAGAGGGAACAGACTTATGAAGTTCTGCCAAGAAAGGTTATAAACTATACAATAAAATGTCACCCACCCACTTTAAACTAACACCAAGAAGATAACGTACATATATACTTGGAAGTCAAACGCAGATACAGCTAACATACTTGTTAGAAACCCAATTGATATTTTTAGTCAAAACACCTTACAAAAACTAAATTAAATCGGTAAATACCCAGCAACTAATATCAGGTCATGCCATAATCACTTGGTATTATAAGTAATGCATGTAAGACTAAAAAGATCGTTCAAATCAAAATATCTAGAAGATTTGATCGACCACAGCTAAAATATGAGAACATTAAAGAGCACTACGTACATTGATTGACGAAGAAGTAGAGATCACTTAAGACAAATCAAAGAATCCACAGTAAAACCATATAACGACCACATTCAGACAAAGAAACGAACTCAGAAAAAAACAAGGAAAACTGATTGATATTTTGAATTTAATGAAAAACGGAAGGACGTAATGAAAACCTATATAATTGGAAGGGCTGGAATATCCGGAGGATACAAATTTGGGAAATTATTCGATAAACACGGAAAATTCATAATCAGGAGAAGAAAAGAAAGACGAATGGAAATAGCATATTATTGAGCTATTTAAGGACTATCAAACAGATACAACCCCGAATGTGAAACCTTGTTAATAACTCGCGAAGAAGTGCAGCACGCCATTAAACTTTCTATAAATAAAATATCCGCTGATATCTATAGGCTAATAGACGAATGCCTAATAAGCCACATATTAAAGATATTCCGGAGAATAGTCTTAGACAGCATACAGAGTGTAGAAATGCTTTACGCACCATAGAGATTTCAATGGTAATTTTTTCATTTGAAAATATTTGCTTCCCTAATTATTTTAGAGCAAACTTCTATGGGAGTTTTTTGTAGAGAAAAAAAATCTGTATCCATTTATGCCAGCATTTATCATTTTACATTTCGGAAAACCGAAAATTTAAACAAATAAAATTACCATTTTTAGACAAATCAGTGGTGCCTTGAAATTATTGAAGCATTTCAAAGCATCAACAAATTAGTTTGCTATTTATTTGGCAACCATGGCAATTGCACCTGATCTGCTTCCAGCATTCTACCACTTCGCAATTTGCTGATAATTCTAGTTTCTTTCATTATTAGGTTTTCTGACGTAAAATTACAAAAATGATAAGTGGATTCAGAATTGGTTGCTCTACAAAAAACCTATTTACAAGTTTGCTCTAAAATAATTAGGGAAGCAAATATTGTCATATGAAAAAATTACCATTGAAAACCCTATGGTGCGTAAAGCATTTCTAAACCCTGTATATCAAAAATGCTAGAAATATAGAGGTTGTAAGGATACACACGATGTATAAATGTTCCGAAAGCATATATGTTTTGTTTTTGACGTTCGACGTCTCCGCCTCGATATTTACAAAAAAATAATAAAATTATCCTTATAATTTGTAATTTTTGTCTTTATTTATGAGAGAAATATGAATGATGTGCATTTTTTAACAGAATACTTTGTTTACATCCCTCGTCTAAAAGACGAAGGAAGTATTGTAATCGTGAATAAATCTCGTTCCGAGATTTCTTCAGATTTTCAAGTTTCAGGCTCCATAGATAACACGAAAAACGTTTTTTTTTAATTTTATCTGTCTGTCTGTCCGTCTGTACGTCTGTCCGTCTGTATTGTAATGATATAAACAGGGGTATAAAAATCAATTTTCAAATAGGATTAAGGGATTACAATAGTTGAATAATTATTGGGATCAATTTGAATATGAATTGGAAATATGAATAATTGGTATATAATTAGAAAAGAAAATATAATTTATAATTGAATAAAATATGGCTAATTGAGAAACAGATAATTTCGAATATAATGTAATATTCAAATAATGAAGTTTGAAAGTAATGACAAATACTTAATCGAAATAGATTACCTATTGCATATACTCGTAGTAGGTAGAAATCAAAAATAAAAATATAGCGTGTTGGAAGGAAAAATTATGATATCGTTAAGGACTTTGTTTTGATTATTGAGATAACAAATTTTGAAAAATGTAGCTGTAATTAATTTGGTGTAATAAAAAAGTATGAAATAAACCCTATTTTAAAAGTAAAATGTTTGGATATGAATAAGGGTTGATATTAAAACTCAATTGGCGTGGTGAAATGAAAATGGAATTTAATGTAAGAAGATGAGATACAAAACGAAGGAAGATAGCAAGTATATGGTAAAAAACTAAACTAAAAGCAGAACTAATCTACAAAGCAGATTATATAGAGAAAAATACTAAGTTAAGTTTATTGAAGTATTACATTTAACTTTGTATATCAATTGATTTGGATTTCATCGAGCTGTTAGTAAGACAGGAGAACTCTGTAGGAGAGACCTTTGGTTCTTGGTGCTGGTCAGTGGAGTAATTTAGAGGACTATTTTTGGATGCGCTGTTGGAGTGACTGCAGCTGGGGTCTGTTTTGGGTCCATGCTGTGAGGGAACTTCTGTTCCTGATTATAGTTAGTTTTGACATATTGGGTGTCATTGCAGGCTTTCACTGTGTTTGTTGACTGGAGCAGTTGTGGTCGTGGCGGAATATAGCAAGTTGGTTAACATCAGGGACGGTGATAAGTTCGAGTGAAAGGTGAGTGAGTTTAAGTATTTAGGAAAAAAAGGTGACTTCGTTATTAAGGAATTACTTACTGTTTGATATTGTTATGTGGCGAATGTAGCAATCTTATATTTGTCATTGGATTTTCAAATTTGTTTAACATATCATTTGGCAGAAGTTATTTTTGACTTGTAATAAAATTAAAATCAGAACATCAAATTTCAGAATAACCAATCTAGATAAAAAGAATCCACCCCTGATTTTCAAGAGCTAGCACAAAAAATAACAATATTCAAATAATATTTTTTTTTAAGTAGCTTTATTCGTTCCATTTCTGGACATAGGCCTCCCTCATATATGCCCATTTATTTCTGTCTTGGGCTTGTCTTATCCATGTCAGACCCGCTGAGAGTTTTATGTCGTCCGTCCATCGCATGGGCGGGCGGCCTCTAGCTCGTTTCCCCTGGTATGGTCGCCATTGTAATATGGTCTTCGTCCAGCATCCATCCTGTATTCTGGCAACATGTCCGGCAAAATTCCATTTGAGTTCGGCTATTTTCTCGCCTACATCTTTAACTTTAGTTATAGCTCTTATTTGCTCGTTTCTCTTATGGTCCTTTAATGATATTCCTATCATTTGCCTTTCCATGGCTCGTTGCGTTGTTTTAAGCATCCCAAGAGATTTCTTCGTAATTGTCCACGTCTGGGCTCCATACGTCATTACGGGTAGAACGCATTGGTCATATAAACGTCTTCTTAGATTTAGTGGGATATTTTTGTTGTTCAATGTGGGCTTTAGTCTTCCAAAAGCTGCCCAAGCCAGTCTCCTCCTTCTGTATATTTCTTGGGTTTGATTTTCCTTTCCGAGTGTCACTTCCTGTTCCAAGTATATGTAGCTGGATACATTTTCTATTAGTTGGGATCTAACTGTGATTTGGGGGTTTTGTCTACACATAGTTTTTGTTTTTGATATATTCATTTGTAGTCCCACTTTAGCCGATTGTTCCTCTAATTCCATTAGCATTTGTCTTAGTTCTTCTTTTGTTTCACATATTAGGACAACATCATCCGCGTATCTCAAATGGTTCAATCTTTGTCCATTAATTAAGATACCTTTATCATCCCAGTTTACTCTCTTAAATACGTCTTCCAGGGCCATGGTGAAGAGCTTCGGAGACAACGTATCCCCCTGTCTTATTCCTCTTTCTATTTTAATGGGCTTTGTGCTGCTGTTTTGTTGTATGTTGTCTAGTTGAATGGAAGCAGTAGCATGTTCGTATATATATTTGATGAGGTTAGAGTATCTGCTGTCTATTCTTGCATTTGAGAGCGATTGTAGCATTGCCCAGTGTTCGACACTATCAAAGGCTTTCTGATAGTCAACAAATGCCATACATATGTCCAGATTGTACTCTACTACTTTTTCTGTTAATATTCTCATGGTTAAAAGGTGGTCACATGTACTGAAATTTTTCCTAAATCCAGCCTGTTCCTCTGGTTGATACTGGTCCAATTTAATTGTTATTCTATTAGTTATGATCTTCGTAAGCAACTTATATATCTGCGACAACAAGGAGATCGGTCGGTAATTCTCCAAGTTAGCCTTGTCTCCTTTTTTGTATATAAGTATTACAATTGCATTATTCCAGTTACTGGGTATTTTCCCTTGCTGTATACATTCATTAAACAGTTGACATAACTTGGATATTACTATATCTCCTCCCTGTTTTAACATCTCCGTAAGTACTCCATCCTCTCCTGGCGCTTTATTATTTTTCATAGTTGTTAGGGCATTTTTCAGTTCTTCCTTTGTGATTTCTGGGATCTCCTCCGATCCTACATTCATTATTCTCTCGTTTTGTTGTCTCTCTTTTGGCTGGATTTTTTTGTTGTATAAATCTTCGTAGAAATCCTCTGTTGTTTCTAACATTTCTGTTTGATTCCTTATTTCTTTTCCATCATTGTCCTTCAGAACTAGTATTTGTTTCCTGTGGTGGTTTTTCCTTAGGCTTTTTAGGCCTCTATTTTTTTCAAGCAATTTTTTTTTTCAAATAATATAAACAGGGCAATTTAAATTGATTGAAATATAATTTATAAACATATACTAATAGAAAACAGAAAGTAAGAACCCGAATCGTATCATATTTATGGCGCGCAAGGTGGAGCCATAAAAGTATATATGTCTATCCGTCTGTTGGCGGTATAGCTCAAAAAATACTTGTTGAAGGAAGACGATATTTTGCCTGCAGATTAGATGTCTACCTGAATGAAACCGAAGATATTTTCGGTCAAATATACAGTGTGGTCCATTAAGGGTGCAACAAATGGGAACTTTTTTTTATTAGTTGTACAATCGAAATTTAAATATTGCCAAAAGTTAGTGCATGTTCGATAACCATATCAGATGCCCTTAGAATGGCTTCAAGTCAAACAATATACAGGGCAGGACAAAAAATATGAAATTCGTTCAAGAACAAAGTTACCTTATTTAAAAAAATATAGCAAAATGTTATTAAGAAAAGTTGTTTAGAATTAAAAGTTATGCTCAAATACAAAGTCACGACCTCCTATTCGAATTTTGATTCTTTTCTGGAAAATTTTGTATTACCCCCGTATGATACATAATTTTATTATTTTTATTTTATATGTATTTAAAGTAGCCACAACCACATCCCTTTTAAATAACTTTTAGCAGCTTGAAGCGTATTTGTAAAATTTACTTGGATTTATATTTTTTTAGGTAAGCGTCCACTTCATGTTTGTTGCAACGATATTTAACAGAACTTTAGAACTTCGCAAATATTCTTTTTAACAAGGCAAATGCTTTACTAATCATAATTTACATGTGAAAAACTCTTAATAAAATCAGAATAATAAAAATATGTATCATACGGGGATAATACAAAATTTTACAAGAAAAAGAATCAAAATTCGAATAGGAGGCCGTGACTTTGTATTTGAGCATAACTTTTGATTCTAAACAACTTTTCTCAATAAAATTTTGCTATATTTTTTTAAATAAGGTAACTTTATTCTTGAACGAATTACATATTTTTTGTCCTGCCCTGTATATTGTTTGACTTGAAGCCATTCTAAGGGCATCTGATATGGTTATCAAACATGCACTAACTTTTGGCGGTATTTAAATTTCGGTTTTACAACTAATAAAAAAATTCCCATTTGTTGCACACTTAATGGACCACACTGTATACAAGGTGAGCACCTTAAAAAGTAAAATGATTTTTGCTTTAACTCAGGAATCGATACAACTCGTAATTTGCACATAGCTCAGGATTTTACCTCCTGGTTCTGCGGGTCCATCGACTTCATCCTCAGAAATAAAGCCATTTTATCTGAGATTTTATTAGTATTGTTGACTTCTCCATCAACATAATTTTCTAGCGTTTCATGTAGCTCATTTATGAATGAAATAACAGTAAAAGAAGCTCTTAAGCAAATATCTTCCTATTTCGAAGGAAATCCAAAATTTCAAAAAATTACAAAAATCTATGAATTGGAAAGATTTGCAAGCGTAATCAACAACTAATTAAAGTAACAGTAACATACTATACCCCAGTATAGTCTTATTTTGAAAATGTAATATTTACTCTGGTCTGAATAATTAGAGCTACCCTTCGCAATTAATTGCCTTCATAAGCAGCTCATTATAGCCAAGGGTCGTTATTAATCTCGAGTGAATAGATAAAGAGCGCTCTAAATATGATTACATCTATTGTTCGTTATAATACATGATAAAATCATAAAATAACTGTAGTTACAGAACTTATTTACAATATAACAACAACTAAAGAAAATATTCGGACCGCCAATTGCACCTCGAGCGCCTGCGGAATAAGCTACCCACACAGCGTTTTGAACGCCGGGCTCATTGGATGGCGCCGAGATCGTAGCGGCAGATTCTGAAATTAGAGCTTTTAAAATGACCGCGCGTGTAAACAAAATGCGTTACGGGTCGGTGTTTTGTGTGTAGTTTAAGGGTGGCAAGCCGAATTTTACCTGTAAAGAACAACGACGGAGCTCGGCAATTTTGGGCCGACAGTTCGGCGATTTGAGATGCCTTATGGACATTTTTTAACACAGAAGTCGAACTTATGCTTAATACGGCACTGGTGGTAACCAAACGCTCACTTTTCCGTAAATAGGTGTTTTCCCTTTGAACGTTGTTATGGAGGCTCCAGTTCAGGAAGCTTTGGTAACTGGAAGGCTTTAATCCGGGTCGCCAAGTGCTTTCATTCAGCATAGCAGTCACTTCGGGAAAGGGTGGAGCGGTATTAAAAGTTTGTGTCACCCATGATAGCTAGGCGAAAGGGCAGCTTTTTCACAAAATTGTGCCACCGATGACGGCTAGGCAGGTCAGGTTTTACAAAGAATTGTGTTACTCACTACCAAAACTACCTGAAGCGACAACGACGGACCGAAAAAGCTCCGGTCTGTTCTGGCTGCAGACTTAGGTGCTTAAGCCTCGCGTTGGGTCTTAATACTGGTGGCTGGAGCTCTGGATTCAAGTCCCTTCAACAGGCCAAGCATCTGCCTCTTACACCCTCTATTGGAACCATCTCTTGCACGTCAATGGGTGCAAAACTTTTGCGCTTATCGCAAATTGCGTCGTACCAGAGGTTAGTCGTCAATTGTGACTTTAAGTTGCGGAGTTCAAATTCAAACACTTACAGCCAGTCTTATAGTGGCTACTAATCTGAGGTTAACTTTAATTTGTTGTTAAAATAAACAAAAGCGCATCAAAATGTGTTTACTAATGAATGTCATGAGCACTAACATTTTGATGGGTTGTTGTTTATTTTAACAACGAATTAAACTTAACCACGGATTAGTCGTCTTAATAAGACTGGCCGTAAATGTGTTTTAAATTGACTTTGGGCCAGAGATAACGTCCCAGTAGAACAATTTGCTCGATTATTAGATCAAAAGCATGACGATAGTGTTACGCTCATTTTGTAGTTTCGCATGCAATATTTCAAATAATTAATTAGCTTCCACTATTCCCGTTTATTTCTAAATATTCAATACATTTTTACCTAACTGGTTAGGCAACCATATCAACATTTTTAACAATTTTTCAGCAAACTATAGTTATGCTTATAAATTTAAACTACACTTTGCATTCCTCAATTCTTCTGATTGTCCTTTTTCAAATTTTGGAACTTTTAATAAGTTG
Organism: Agriotes lineatus; assembly: GCA_940337035.1. Classification (NCBI taxonomy): domain Eukaryota; kingdom Metazoa; phylum Arthropoda; class Insecta; order Coleoptera; family Elateridae; genus Agriotes; species Agriotes lineatus. Next base: position 118,881 of record CALNHX010002380.1, on the reverse strand, counting down.
AATTAGACTGTTTTTGGCAAATTCTCGGCCATTCCATGCCAGTCCTGTTTCGTGTAAGATGGTCGTCCCCTGGGGTCTTTGCTTTTTTAAGAGCTTAATTATGGCTTGCTCCGATTTGTGGACGATCTATGTGAGGCATCGTAACCCTTTGGAATGTTATGCTGGCTCGTGTGTGATGCTGCCTGCATTCGCTACGCATTTGCGGATTTGATTGGGGGCCCCTCTCCTCGTTTTGGACTGCACTCTTGGCTACTCTTCAACTCAAGGTTTGTTGTCTACGGTTTCCTCCCTTTAGCTCCGTAATCTACGGACAATTTGTATTTTTAGCCTTTTATTACGTAACCACCTGGAATCCTTTTTATGTTACTACTTGGAATCGTTTCTATACTTTCTGGAGTCCTTTTACTGCGTGGGAGCATTGCTGTCATTTGGGGTCCATGCTGTGCACGTACGAGATGTGCTAACTCGACTTTTGGTTGTTTGCACCCCCTACTATGGATGTCCCTGGTACTAGGGTCACCCGCAGCCCGTTGCGAGGCTTTGCCATGGCTCGCACTTGTCCCAACTGTTCGGTGAACTGCTTGACTGCTGCATTCACCCGCCCAGCATCTCGTGCATCGCATCTGGAAGATTATATATAGTAGTTTAACCTTAATTTTGTAGTTGACCTATGGTTGAATTTGATATGATAGCTTTTTGTGTATAACGTTTTTGGTGCTTTATCTGCGTAATTATGCTTTTGGCTAATCGATGTACTTACCTGCCCCTCTAGATTGCTTTAATATGTTGTACGGCAGCTTTAACAATTACTTTCGAACGTACTCGTAACAACCTACAGCGTTAACATCGACTCCATTTTGCAATACGATTTGTGTCAATTTTGTGTTGTGGCCACGCTATCGGCAGCGGGACTTTTGCTGTGTTTAATTTAGTTGCCTGCGTCTAAATTTAGTTTCAAGAGTAGGGTGTAGAATGACCGCAAGCGAATGACTTGACGTTCTGAGAACGCAATATGAATTTCTTATAGGTCCTAGCACCCCTTATGAGATCTCATAAACTGCAGGTACCGCCCCGTCTAAATTTGTTTTGCAGTAAAGTCACTTAACTAAGACAACTCTCGGGGTTGAACGTTGGCCTTTTTTTATACTTGCGCTATTCGCACCCCAAGTCCCGTCTTGGACCGCACTCTGCTTAACGGAATCTATTTGAATACTTAGAGCTTTTTGGTTTTGATTTTAGATTAATTTAGTCCTGCCACGTGTTGTGTCGATCTCCGCTTTACGGTCACCGCTACTGTATAGAGAATCAGACACGCGTCTGCGTTTATGTATTTTCTATATGATTTGGATGCTTAACTAGGAGTTTACTTAGCATCCAACGCCCTTCTGGCAATTTTTGAATTACGCAGCACTACTTTTTTTATATAGGCAGAACTTGTGATATTGATATGTGATTGGATAACCCCTCTGTGATATATTTATAATGTTTGTTAATTTTGTTTATACTGTTACGATTTATCTTCTGGGCTATTAAAAATTATACGTTGCTTCTTGTTTTAAGCATTTATTTACAGCAATTTAATTTACCGATTTACAAAAACACAAGAACTCACTAACAGGAACTATTTCTAACAACAAATACACTTTATTTATTTACACGACTTAAACACGAACGATTTATATGGCAAGCTTCGCGCACTTTAAGCTAGATTCGGACTGCCTGTGTTTCCCGCTGTGCTTGCTTATATATTGCCGGATAATTCCTTCTGGAAACTTTGCGGTCTCACTCGATTCTTCTAGCAAATGCTGACGTATCGCGCGCATTAGTCACCGAGGTCGTGCTCGAATGATCTGGAAGCTGACTCATCTGTCTGCACGCGACCCGCCACGAAGGTCGTTACAATATGTATATTGTTGGTATGTGTCTTTTATGCGTTGTATATGGTTAAGCACTATAGAACCAGAAAAAAATCTCGTTGCTAGTTATTGGTTATGGTGTTATTTTGATTGGCTTGGTAGATCCCTACCTTGGGAAAGGTCCGACCCAAGGATTTGTCTGCGTCGAGGACGTGGCGCCCTCTCCCTTAGTTTCTTTTTCAGCCTCGCTTGAACCCCGACAATCTCGACGAGTTAGCCAACCTAGGCCGATATTTACCAGCTGGCAAAATACTCAGTACAACTTTCGCCAACAGGTAAGGGCCGACCCTCAAACCCTTCGTTACAATAGGTATAATAGAGCAATTTTCAAAGAAAAACTATTGAATCAGCAATAACAACCGACACATGAACTGATACAATGCAAACAAGAAGTTTTCTATGACTTACTATACACTTTTGCGAAGAAGGCGCAAAAGAATTACTTTCAGACACAGTTGGTGTCGTCGAGTAGACCGCAGTGGTGATAGATGGCGCGATAGAGGTCACAATATTTTAAAACATAAAAGAAAAGTGTTTGTCGGATTTTGCACGTAAGCAAAATTTCGTGTGCGGAAATCAATTGTGAAGTAATATTTTAAACAAAGTGTTGTGGCAACTGATACACTACGTAAAGTAACATAATAAAACTAATACAAGAAGTAACCACAAAATAGAACTCGAGATTTTAAGTGATAGAAAGATTCCTGGAATTAAAACAACATCGTCCCCGTCGTCGTCTCTTTCACGGTATAGGTCATTGTTCTGTTCCGGTTTGCCGTCCAAGGCTTCTTCTACCAACTAGTTTGTAATTGTATGCTCGTCTTGGTATGCTGGTTCCACTCATCCTGATCAGGTATGATATCCATTTATGCCTGTATTCCAGGATTCTATCTCTTAAGGGCTCGACGTTTAGACTTTCTCTGAGCTCTTCGGTTCTTATTCGGTTAGCTGGTGTTACTCCTTTCACTCTTATTAGAATTGTCATTGCTGGTAGGCTTATTCTATTTTGTTCTTCTTTTGGCAACACCCCATCTTCGCTGCCGTATTGTAATACGATATTGCCATAGTTTTAAAGACGAATTTTACTTTCAGGTCTAATTTTGTTTTTCAATACATTTGCAATAGTACAGCATATTGCTTGGTACAGGGTCCGGCAGCATAACTTCCTTTTTTCAAAACGCAATAAAACCCACTTTATAAATCAGAATTCTTTTTTATTTTTTTTATAATGTAGGTACATATCTAAAGTTATGTTTTACACAGTTTTGAAAATCATATCAGGTGGGTGACGCCCCCATTGCCCATACACTTAGTAAGCCGATTTCTGGCGTTTGTCATGACCCTTACCAGCATATCAGCAGGTATTTTGGCAATTTCTGCTGGAATGTTGGCCTTCAGGTCTTGTAGGGTCCTTGGACGGTTGGCATAAACGCGGGATTTAAAAAAAACGCACAAAAAAATCGCAAGGGATCAAATCGGGAGAGCAGGCTGGCCACTCCTAATCGCCCCTTATTGAGATGAGGCGCTCAGGGAAGATTTCCTCAAAATATCCACCGATGCCCTTGAAGTGTGAGGCGTTGCTCCGTCCTGTTGGAAGTAAATGTGCCCGAAGTCCAATTCATCAAATAGTGGGGAAAAAAATCCTCCAACATGTTCACATATCGGTCTGAATTCACTGTTACTGTGACCTCATTTTCTTCAAAAAACCAGGGACCAACAATCCCAGCTACGGAAATTGCACACCACACTGTGACTTTAGGTGAAGGCAAATGCCTTTGATGCAAATCTCGGGGATTGGTATGAGCCCAGTAGCGCATGTTCTGTTTGCGATCACAGAACATTCGTTCGAAAAGTAGGACTCGACGGCAAACACACATTCCTCACTATTCCAAAGTATGATGGCGACCGACATAGAAGGAAACAAAACTTTAGAACCACGCCTGTCGAATGAGACCACTCCCGCCCCGCTACGACCCCTACAGCCTGAATGGCGCGCATTTCAAAAAAGGAAGTTATGTTGCCGGACCCTGTATTATTGATTTTTGTTTTTGTGTTCTCTGTCTTACTCGGCTATGACATCACACCCTAAATATAATTGAAATGTGAGACTTGGTATAATGGTTTTTCTTGTAGCACTATTTTTGATATGACGGGATATTCGCTTAAGCAGTGGAAGAACTGAACTACTTAAACCATTCGGGGCAGCGACGAAAGAGTTATGTGGCGAAAAGTATGTAACTAGTAGTAGTTATACCACTGGCCATTGTCTTGAAAAAAATCATAAAATATGCCCTGAAACTACCGCGGCCTTCAGAAATAACCAAAAATTATATAAAAAAATGAGAAAAGATTTGAAGCAATCTAGAGGGTTCTATTACCAACAATAAGTACTCAGGTAGATCCTAGATTTTACATAAAATCATTTTTGAGGTCCTATGACATGCTCACATGCTGTATAAAAAACGCCAAATCTCAGGGCGAATAATGTGGAAAATATGCAGGGCAGCAATCAGAAGTATCACCACATACCTAAAATTATGAAAATATTGATTAATAATTTTTGAATAAGCACCTTAAAGCCACAACAAAAATCAAATATCGTACCAAAACAATAAATAAATAAATGCGATACGATAAAAAAATGTAGATATCATGCGATTTCGAGTTCAGCAAAATAACTTAAGGTACCATAAAGCTCAAATATACCAAAACACTAGCGGTACTTTGAACATGTTCGACGAACAGTAGGAAACGAAGACTTGACAATTAATCATACACGCATCTTAATTTGCTTTACAATTCAAAACAATGCTATCTAAAGTAGATCAAAACGGAGCGGTAATTTAATAATGTGAATAAATTATACATGAGCAAGGAAAGAGTGAAAGATGTGAGCGCATTAATCATAATTATGGTAATTTCACACGTAGTTTACGGATGGCATGAAATTATGCGTCGTTACTCCACTAAACATTAAAATTGCTTGATACATCATCGCACGGCGAGCGACGATGCCCTGGGGCCGAATATTCAAATGACCTAACACCGCTGCGCATTAAACCTACACCAAAATCGCGTTTGCCAACATGGCGCCGCAAAAAAGCCCTACCACGTAAGCTCACGCCAGTTTTTGCTTGTCCGCTCTTACGAGTAGAACGGGAAAGATGAAAGAAATCCATCGTGCCTGCCCTTATTAGTACATCTACAGCCAGGTGTATAGGTTATGCAAGCAAGGGATACCACAAGAAGGCGGCATTTTTCTGGGCACGCTGTTATTATCTAACTATCGTCGCTTACAGATGATTATGTATCTAAACAGATCATTAATGGATTTAAATTGGAAACTCTCCACTTTTAATCTCAACCCACCCTCGTTATTAAAGATGTTATTTATCCCGTAATACTAAGCCTTTCTTACCGAAGAATTTCCGCTCTGTGATAAAAGAGCGGCGACGGCCCAATTGGTTAGTGCTGATTACCCTGATAATTGAAATTTAACATGTATCAGATGAATAATTTCACTCCAAGTGCAGAAAGGCTCCTTCCATCGAGCTATAACTACCAATAGTTTTCATACTTCTTTATTATACCTCCATCAGAATCGCCATTTAAAGCACGCCTGAGCATGCGAATACAGGCGATTAAAGCTCGCCGAGCTTTAAAGGTTGTCAAGGAAACGACTGAATGCAACAACGGACATGGACGCGACAAAAACGTAAATAATTCTCGTAACTATAGTAGCAATATTATTATGCCCTCTCGATTTGTCACAACAAAAATTATTTCTAAGTTTTTAGTGCGTCATTTATTTCCAGTATTGGAGGTATAAAAAAAATTGCGTAAAGTATTCGTGGATAACTGGTCTTTAAAACACTTGTTCGCGTGTTTTAAAGATCTTGTTATCCACTCATACTTTAATATGTATAATGTATAATCGATAACCTCGTTCTACCTGGCTGGTGCTTTATGTGCTTGCATCTGGTGGTACAATGCTCAACTTGCCCCGGTCATACTTTAATATACTATTAATTAATATAACGTACAGTTTGGGGTTCTACACTACATGGAGTCAAGGCCACCGATTTTCCCTTCCGATTCCAGTCGCCTGGGTGAATTCGCTAGCACCACGCTTTATTTTCCTACCACCACAATCGTGGTCTTGACACGCAATTTTCAATGCGATCGTATGGATCCCCGACATACTCTTTAAAAGGGTAATACTGAAAACCGTGAAAATATCAGAATATTAAGAAATACAAATTTAACCGCCTGCGGTAAATAGAAATGTACGAACTGAGTAGCACATTGGATATCGCTGGCGGTCCCAAGCCCGGATAGAGGAGGAGGACTACCTTAATACTAATTTTTCGACGACTGACATCGAAAGCAAATTTTTCTGTCATTTGACAACAGAAAGTTGACTTTCGCCGCTGAGCATGCGTGTTCATCACTTTGCCGCTCGCCGAGCCGAACTAGGTGGGCACGTCCGAATATTTCCTTGACAACGCCCGTTATTTGTTGAAGTAACCGCGTCACATGGCATAGACTACGCGAGTAGGTAATTTTAAATTGATTGTCAATAAATGTTTTCATTAAAATGAAATATGGTTATTTTGGACGTAATAACATTGCCGCTTTTGCATGAGCAAGCGGAAAGAATGCACTTTCAGCTCTTAACATACAATATACTATTACGTTACAAGACCGGAAAGTAGTGTTTTACAGGTCGAACCAAGTAGATTTTAGGGCTCGCCTGCGGCTCGCCCTGAAAGCTTGGGGAGACCTGCAAAACACATCCCGGTCATGTATCGTACAATATTTTTTTACAACATCCGAGCCCATACTTTCAAACTTGCGAATGCACTTGCAAAAACTCAAAAAATATGACATTAGTATCTATTATTTGACTTATCTAAACAAAACACAAACTTGCTTCCATAGTAACGAAGACATCAGGAACCGGCAAAAGCTTTTACCGGTCGCTGATGCCCGTTTTCCGATCTTGACCGGCAAAACGTTACTTTCTAGCGAAAACATTCTCCAGAAACTGCATATTTTCTGCAGAAACCATTTCACCAAAAAATGTACTGGAAGAAACACAATAAACATTTAATTATGAACCACAACAAATACACTAGCCTCGGAACCCAAATTGCTCAAATGGTAATGCGAGAAAATGGACAAAGAAAAACGAAGACTAGATTAGCAATATTAAATTTAGACACAGATAACATACAGTCGTTGAACACAAAGAATCAAGACGTGTTAATAGACCTTAACGAAAAGAAAATAGATATTTGCAGTGTGAGCAAAACAAATACAAAAATCTGTAAAGGGGTTTACACAGAACTTCCCTTGTGGGTATTCCATCAATTTACAATTTTAAAAAAAGGTAATCCGCTGGGATTCGAACTCCGCGCTCCCAGACGAATATTTTGAGCCCAGTTTCTAGTCCGCCGCTTGATTAACACCATAATATTTTGTCCCATTTGTGAAGTTTACCCTGTATCTGTTACGTCTCGCTTTTCGCCAATGACAAAGCCTGAGCTATGTGCAGAGTATTACTTTTATCTATTTCTCAGTTAAAGCAACAACATAATTTTTGAAATCAAAGGAAAATATGGGTCAAATATCTTCACCTTTGTAATAATACTAAAACAATAAAAGGAGTGGTCAATGCGAATAAAATCAATTTAAAAGAAAAAAATTACGGGTGATGGATTCGAACTTCGGCGCCTGCGAATGCATCTCTATGATCTGACCGCAGCCCAAAGCAAAGCACGCGTTTACTACCTCGCTTACCAAGGCCGCCTACGATCGGTAAGATGCGGCGGCTTTAAACAGAACGCATTTATTGTTAACACATATTTTATTTTTTAAAACATTTGTTGTGTATCTGTTGATATCCATTTTCAGCAGCGTTAAAGCCTGAGATATGTGCAAATTTCTACTTTTATCTATTTCTCGGTTAAAACAAAAACAAACACAATTTTATTTTTTAAGGTGCTCATTCTGTATATATTTGTCTAAAATTTTCTCGGTTTTATGCCAGGTAGATATATAATAAGCATGCAAAATATAGTCTTCGTCCAAAAATAATTTTTGAGTTATACCGCCAACAGACAGACAGACGGAATTGAGAAATCCTTTTTCGTCGTGAAAATCTAGAAAAAGCTGGAAAGGTAAATTTTTCGTAAAAAACTTTCTTCGTCTTTCAGACGAGGGAAAAAAAAGAAAGGAACGCAATTAATTGACAACCATATTTTTATTTATAGCAAAATCAAATGTAGAAATATTAATTTACAAAAAATACCAACAAAATAATGACATTAAATATCTTGATAATCGCATATTAAGAGTATCTGTACAAACAGACAGCAATGTTACACACATTATTGCCACATATGCTCCATATATCACCAAGTTAAGACAAAAAACAAACAATTCTCTGAAAAACTTTTAAGAGAAATAAATAATATACTACCTCCAGATTACTTAATAAAAATGGCTAATTTGAACTCCTGAATAGGAAATATACCTGGATATACCGATGCCGGACATAATGCAGCGATTTAATAAATACGTGCAGAATGACAACGATGATCTACTAACTGAATTTTATGCTCAAAATATCAACGAATAAATAATACATTTTTCGACCACCCGTGGAGATATAAGTGCACGTTCTTGAACACGACCATAAACTTCTGCTAGGGAAAATTAAATTATAACACAAATATTAAAGGAGACTATAGTTGAAAAACCAGTACCGCCTTGGTGAAAAAATACAGTGTTGGAGTCTCATCCATAGAGACTGGCCCAATTACACGATTAAACTGCGGGTATAACTATTTAATAAGATATTGTTACGTTTTTACGATCGGGCTATTTAAAATTATTCGACGCTTCTTGTATTAAACATTTATTTACAACGATTAATTATGATTATTTACAAACACACGAATTATCAAGGAAAAACACAAATTACTTAAACTAAAGAACTATTTCTAACAAAGATGCACTATTTATTTATATGCGCTGGATTAAACATCAATTAATTTATGTGACTATTCATTCACGACTTAAACATTAAGGATTTATATGGTTATATATACGGGTTCATTTATATTACGTGCTTCGACACTGATGAGAACTGGATGAGAACTGAACTGTCTATTCCTGCTTACACGTATTTATATATCACGAATGAGTCATTCTAGAACAATCAAGGCTTTACTCGCTTTTCCGGCAAATGCATGACGCATTCGCTTGTGTTGACCTCGAGCGCGTTTCTCGAAAGCGTGAGTCACCCGTTGCACCTGGCTCAAAGGTCGTTCTGGATCGATCCGGAAGGCTGTAAGTCATATGTTTGCAATGGCTCGGCGTTAAGATCGTTACAATATTATATTGGTGGATCCAAGGGGTTGTCAATGGGGTCAATTGACACTCCGTTGGGACTGTTAAGAAATGTAATCAGATAAAAAGTTGATCACTTTGTTTTAATTATAAACAAAAAGCACTCTTATAGCACCCGCTCGTAATTTAAATTTGAATTTACCGAATGGTTTTTTTTCACATTCTTCATTTCTTTTTAATTCCAATAGACGCAAATTTTCCCTCACCTCCCAGTGTTGGTGGGGGTTTTCGTCGCCTATCGATGTCGGTTCTGTGACCTGTCTAGTGTCTACCAGTCTCCACTAGACAAAACAATGTACTGCACCAAGTGTGTAGTTACCAGTGTATTTTTAAATTGTTTGTTTTAAATTGTGCAACTAGTCAGTCAAAGTTTAAAATGTTCAAAGCCTGCAAAATTTCAATTTTAAAGATCAGTACCTGTATGTAAAATAATGCTTATTTTATAACATTTTCTCAATTTTGACATAGTTATAAAGTATCATTTTTTTAAATTGAGTGAAGTTCAGAAACGTCTCATTTTTTGCAATCAGTTATGAAAAGTAAAATATTTATCAACCAGTTATGATGTAGCTATTTATAAAACCAGTTGGTCATCAAATTGACATGCAGGAAAGCAAAAACGTAGGTACATACTTGACTTTCAAGTAATTGACATAGGGACAGTTCTTAACTGGTTTTATAAAAAGTTATTTCAAATTTATTCAGTTTGTTTTATTTAATTTTGTAGAATAGCGCCACTTTCTAAATGACTGAAAACATTAGACGCCATTATACAAAAACCAAAAACCACTATCCTTTATGTCAATCAGGATAAGATGGTAGAAATTCAAAATCCAGAGAAAGCAGATTATTTGTCAACTAATTCCACAGAAACTAAAACCGCATCCACCTCTGTTCCCACTGATAATGGGGAGTTTGGAAGTTTGTTAAACGACAGCGGAGCTTATTTTGGCAGCACTGATAGACTTCTTGGGAGTCTTTCTAATTTAAAGAAACATAATTATTGGAGAACTCTTACCTTCCCCGAAAAACTTTAAAATTACATGGGAAGGTAATTAAGAGACATTTTAATATTAGTTATTTCATTTGGATAAATATACTTGAATTATCTATTCGCATATTAAAACAAAATGGTTTTTGTCGGTTATTCTTGAAATGGGGCATCTTAAGTGGTTTAAATTGTGTGTTTATGATCAAACACGCATATCTGAAAAGCAGTTGAATTTAGAGGTATGAAGTAACATATTAAAAGAAAGCTCAATAGAAGGGTTTTTCAAAAATTCAAAAATATACAGGGCGTTCCATTTGAAAAAAAATCGAAATTATTCAGTTCACTAATGTTCAGCACCCTGTATTGCTATGGTTTTAAGCCCTAGAATTCAACTCTGGTAGCATTGCCAAATTAATGAACTTTTTATGAAAGCTCATAGTGAGATATTTTATATAACTGCAAAGCTAAAATTTGAATTTGCCAGAATGAATACATTTGTAATGAGATACCAGTAATTGCAGAATAATTAATTAATGAACGCAGTAAGCAAAGCTCAATTTACATAGGGATCCAAATTGGATGTAAGTTCAGTTAATTGATTAGGTTTGTGCTAAATGTAAAGGCCAAGCCGAATGATATTTAATAATTAGAAGATGGATTGCAAACGCAAGGGAATGAAGCGTAGAAATCAAGCATATTTTAATAATGAAATCCAGTCAGGGTTTTATAAGGAAGGTAATTGGAAGATGGATAAGCATTTGAAGGAAACCGTAAGAATCAAAAGGCAAGCGATATATGAATTGCAGAAAAGCAGACACATATGAACTTAAAAATGTGTGTTAAAAGAAAACAGTGAATTCAAAAGAACCCAGTGCAGGATATGCGCGAATTAAATACCTGAATCAGTGCAGTGACATGTGGATATTTAAAACGCAAATTAAATTAAAGAGACGTGCAGTAAAAAATAAATGGAAACAATTATTTTAGATATAGTGTTAGTGTACAAAATCATAGTTTTAAGTAGAATTATTGTTAAAAGTTAGTATTTGAACCATGTTAATATCCGCAATTTATTTGAAGTGATTAGCTTTTGTTTATAACAAATTAATGGAGGTAGACAAATGAATAAATTATTTTATGACAGCCAGTTTTTATGTCTCCAAATAAATTAACTTTTTAAATAGAAACCAGTTAAATTTAATAATAAAAAGTGCACCAGTGTATTAGCAATTTACCCGGCTACAAGAGGAAGTGTGGGTTTCGATTTCCCTCATATGAAAATAAATCTCCACCGTTGACGTCTCCGAGGGCTTCGCCAGATCCATCCCAGCCTACGATCCTGAGCTACAGGCAGAAAGGGGTTTCCTGAGCCAGGGGTTTCAACTGCTGCACGTCCCTGTAGCGTATAGGAGTCTGGTACGTCAATCCCAACACCCCAGGAGAAGATCTGGGCACTTGAGTTCATCCAAAGAGATTGCCGCAGACTGCAGAAATCGCAGAAAGCCGATCCCAGGCATATTAAACATCCATTAACAGCCAGAGATTCGGAAATTGCAGTAATCTAAGTTGAGGTTATGTTTTTCCCAAAACCGACTCTATAAAAACAAATGAAATAGCGTTCCCGCAAGATTTGAAACAGAAGACAAATTATTGTCAGGAAAACAGTCTAATTCAAATAATTACCGATAACACGTTGACCGATTTCACAATATTACGCAATTACGCAATCTTGTAAAGGGCATCCATCTTGGTTAATACTTGAACTAATTTCAGAGTTTTCAATTGTGCGCGTTAAGCTGAAGCGGAGAACAGATCCGTAGTTCCGAATTTCAATAAATTATGCCTTCAGGGGGAACCTAACCGAGACGAGCCTTGCTTTACCGAAATTTGAGCTAGCGTTTTTTTTATTTGATTAGTTGCAGATACATAAGATATTATAAAGGGCATGCAACTATTTATTGTATCTATCAATTTACAACTCACTTTTAATCAACCTGAGATTTGATAAAAGGAATACAAAAATATATTTGGGTGGTACCCTTATTAAATTATTAACAGATCATAAACACCCAAATTAGAAACGTGCCATCCCAGTATATCGGTAATACCCAGAACCACCATTTGCACTCTCTCTCATACATCAGCCGCCTAAAATTCGGCATTTTTTGCATAAAATTGATAATATCTCCAAAATAGTTGACGTTAGACCCATAAAACTTGATATCTAAATATTTAGTATTTCAATGCAAAACTTTCAAGTTACCTAAATATAGATTTCAATTTAAAAAACTAAGTTTGAGTCGCTACATTTTTTTGAGCCACCCTGTACAATCACTATTTTGTAACGTGCACCACCTGCGTAACTACAACGTTTATCTACACAATATTTATATAACTCTCGTAGTTTTAGACACAATTTTCCACCCACTCCCACCCCATCATTGCCGGGCCCTGTATATATTTTCTTTTTTATTTTAGTATAGCTAGAGCGGTTTATTGTTCCTTCTTTTAAATAGTTTTAAATATCGTGTTAATCTAACTTACGTTTTTTATTTGTTGAAAAGAACAAAAAGCAAATACATTGTCCTGAAAAATCAATTTTTATTTTTTACCTCTTTTATTCTAAATATCTACCTACCTAGTACCATCCTATAGTGGGCAGTAACTACCTATTAGTTTAGCCTTACTGTTCAGTCTACAAAAGTTAGTTGACCCCCCCCCCCCCTTAAGAAGTTTTTGGATCCGCCTATGTAAAAGAGAGAAAGATATCAAAATAATGGAAGATCAACAACACAATTCCAATATTTAAAAAAAGGAGCAAAGAACAGCAAGATTGTCGCAAAAACCGCTCAACAATGGGCGCACTCTTTATTATTAAACAAATAACTAAAAGAGCGATCGAATATAATACTGCAACTTTTTTGTGTTTCATAAACTCAGAGAAGGCATTCGATCGAATTCAGTTAAAGAGTCTTGCCATACTCGAGGAATACAGTATATCAACATCACTAAGTAAAAAAATATACGAATTCCATAAAAACAAAAAGACAAGAATACAAACAGGAGATCGAGAGACGAAATACCAGGTTCTACATGCATCCGACAATGCGACTCATTAAGTCCCGCACTATTTAATTTAGTTGACAGTCTGAATGAACTGAAAGGCGTAAGAGTGAGCGATTGGAAAATTTTCAACGCCTTCTATACAGGGCCGGCATCTTTGTGTTTTGCCGTGTGTTGCTCTTACCTCTAAAGAGAATAAATAGCAGGAATTTCAAAATGTTTGGCAAAAAAATGTTTTAATGCCAAATAGTTCTAAATATTTGATATAATAAAGCTCCATGACAAGATTATCAATAATCAATAATCAAAGAAGCGTAAGGAACAGCTACACCAAGAAACAACAAACCACACCTGAAAGCTGGAATAACGTAACAATAATGATTGTGCACAAAAAGACGACTCGGCACTTTTAAAAAACTATTGGTGAATAAGCTTTATGTCACAGATACAAACGGTTGGGAATAATCACAAACAAACAGAATGGAGAAAACGTTGTAGTAGCATTCCGTAAACGTAGAGGATATAGGGCATGCAACCATCCCCTAGCAGTAAAAATACTTATAGAAAAATCAGTAAAATATAACTTTTCACTACACATAGCATTTGTGGACCATGGAAAGATTGTTGACGCAATAGAACATTGGGAAATAATGGAGGAACTAGACAAGGCACGAACAGACCATCGATACAAAACCTTATTGGAAAATTATCTAAGAAAGCAAAATCAACTATAAGACTACATGAAAACAAAAAACAGCTATCAATTAAAAGAGGAAATTAGAAAAGGGGACACAAATCACCCATGTTTATTACCCTGGCCCTGGAAGGAGTTTGAAAGAATCTGTAATGGAGAAAAGTAGGAATAACATCAACCGCCTTAGGTTTGCCGACGATATAGCTCTGGTTTCAAACAACAAAGATATAACAAAAATGCCAATACAACTAAAAAAAAACTAAGAAAATATATTACGACTAATAGTTAATATAAACAAAACGAAAATAATTATCCCCAAAACAAATAACAACCAACGGAATGGAAATAAAAAATATTAAGTAATATGTATATCTTAGAAAAAAAAAAGAAATAGAACAGGCAAACAAAGACATAAAAATAGAACGAAGTAGAAGGCTAGGATGGCTTGTGTTTGACCAACTGGCATATATTCTCAAAAATAGAAATACCATAAGATCAGAGCAAACGTTTTTGACCAATGCGTGCTGCCTTTGCTGACATGGAGCACAGACATGGACCCTCACCAAACAATAGTAAATTAGTTGCAAACACCCCAATGGACGATGAAGAGATTTATGATAGGAATATAATTAAGAGACAGCAAGCAAAATGATTAGATCAGGCAAAAAACAAAGATAACTGATATCATACATAGTATAGCAATCTAAAATGGATGATGACCATGGAAGAAGGAGAGGAAAGTCAAACACAAGGTGGTAAGACGAAATATAAAGAGTGGCAGGACTGAGGATAGGAGAAATGCACAAGATAGAAGAAAATGGAAACAGAGAAAGAAGTCTTGTGATTAATACTGGGCGCAACAAGGCTTATAAGAAGAAAATGTGATACGCAGATATCAGCACAGGTAAGTATATAAGGTCAGGTACACAAATCACAAATCACCAGACGAATGCACGCATTAGTAAACCAATAGTGCTAGGAACGGTGCACTGCGAGTATTGGGACTGATTATACATAGAAGAGTACAGCAACGGCATGTAGCGTTGCCAATTATTTTTTTTTGTCGCCCGAAGTCCGGTGTGTTGCTCACATGGTTTCGTGTGTAGCTCGAGCTCGCAAGCAACACAACTGATGCCGGGCCTGCTTCTATATGAATTTCATCTGAACGCCAAAAAAATACAACCTTTCCACTGAAAACTAAAACAATGGTAATACCCAAAGAGCCAATTAGGTGTAAATTGGAAATCGATAGTTATAATTGAGCATACCGAGTGTTTCACTTAAGGTGCGAACGTAGGGAAATAGCATGGGAAACCCTATACAGGGTGTAGAAGCGCAAGCACCATAGGGATTTCAATAGTAATTTTTTCATATGACAATATTTGCTTCCCTATTTTAGAGCAAACTTGTAAATAGGTTTTTTGTAGAGCAAACAATTCTGCATCCATTTATGCCCTCATTTTTCTCATTTTACGTCAGAAAACCTAATAATGAAATAAACTAGAATTATCATTTTTTCAAAAATCAGTGCAAATTGTGAAGTGGTGGTATGCTGGAAGCAGATCAGGTGCAATAAATGCCATGGTTGCAGCTACATTTGATAGATGCAAACAAATAAACAGCAAACTAATTTGTTGATGCTTTGAGATGCTTCAATAATTTCAAGGCACCACTGATTTGTCTAAAAATGGCAATTTTATTTCTTTAAATTTTCGGTTTTCCAAAATGTAAAATGACAAATGCTGGCACAAATGGATACAGAATGTTTTCTCTACAAAAAACTTCCATAGAAGTTTGCTCTAAAATAATTAGGGAAGCAAATATTTTCATAAAAAAAATTACCATTGAAATCCCTATGGTACGTAAAGCATTTCTACACCCTGTATATGCAGATTCCTGCTTGCCGCTTTAATTGATATAATTGACAGTAGTATCAATCAAAAGAGAAAAAATATTCGCTTAATTTGATACTATTTTACTTGAATTTGTTGCATGTTTAAGATAGAAATAGCTTAAAAACTGTAATAACTATTTTGCATTTTATTAGGAAAAAACAGACCAGCCATAATAAAATTGGTTTATGTCAATATAAATATTATTTTCTGTTCGTTATCAATTCAGGTATTTAAATAATTATTACTATGGATAATAATGTTGAATATTCTAATGAAGATAGGGTATTTATTATCAAAACATTTTGCAGTGGCTTCACTTTACGCACCACAGTTCGTAATTTATTCTCGG
This sequence comes from Agriotes lineatus, assembly GCA_940337035.1. NCBI lineage: Eukaryota > Metazoa > Arthropoda > Insecta > Coleoptera > Elateridae > Agriotes > Agriotes lineatus. The sequence continues at coordinate 102,557 of CALNHX010002380.1, read as the reverse complement.
TTAAATTTAATAATCGACCTGTTCCATCTGCATCGGCACTTCACAAGTTTGTGAAAAATTTTGAAACTACAAGCAAATGAATAGCAAGTACTCAAAAAGTTGATGCAGAGGAATACTTTTAATGTTGATCATGCTAATTTATTCAACACTAAAAAATAATACTTATGCTATGTTCTTATATGATAACTCGAAAACGAAATTCCACAAGACGAATATTTATACGACTTTATATTCTTATCGTGAGGTCCACGACACGCTGCATAAGTGAAAATCTTTGAAAACTGATATACCCTGTATAGAAGAACTACTGCATCGACTTTTCAGTAACCCAAAATAGTCATAATTTATTTATGAACCTGCTGCTTCGAACGCGCCTGTAAGTTTAATGACAGATCGCAAGGTGCAAATCTCCTTTTTAATTAAGGCAAAATAAGATTGATCATCCACCTTTCCGCGCACGGACGCGATGCTGCTATCACAGCAACGAAATCGAGCAGGCCGTGACTTTGCTTTCTTTAATTAGGCGATGATACGCACATATTTTGGAGGCAGGTGTAGAGCTCTTGGATGATTTTTCGTATCGCATTTAATTAGAGGTTATAGCTTACGTGCTTCCAGAAAACGCCAGTTAACCGCGTTAAATTAATTATTACAAATTGTTGGCTGCGCATGCTTTTAATAACCGAGTGCCGTGTGTTTTGGCAATTTCGGTAATAAATTCTCCGTGTGCTTCTCAAAACCCGTGTTTTCAAAGGTGCGAAAACGGGGGCCCCCAGGCTAAATAAGCTATTACAAACGCGTGCAACAGTGTTAACACAGACCCGAAACGGCAGTAAACAGCTTGCACGCTTCTATTTAGGATTAACCGCCGCCATAACCGTATTATTATCTGTTTAAGACAAGTTTGAGGAGTGCAGATCATTAGTTATGGACAAGGCGGTTGTTAACAGTGTTAACTATATTTCGGCTGCTTATCGAATTTTGAGCCAGGATCGGACTGAAATATTTTAAAATGGCCTGTATTTGAATGAAATTCGATTTGTAGCAGCAAGCTGAAATAACAAGAATTGAAAAATGTGTTTTTACGATTATTTTTTAAACAGTCCTATTAGCCAACAGTAATAAGAAAAAATTTCAAATCGACCAATAGCATCAAAATTACACTGACTATTTGCTAGTAGCTAATTACACTGACTATTTGCTAGTAGCATCAAAATTACACTGACTATTTGCTAGTAGCAAATTACAGCGACTATTTTTTCACAAACCATTCAAACCGTTCCTCTGCTGTAACACAACTAGCTAAAAGTGGAGTAGGTGAGCAGCAGTTGTTAAAAATAACAGGACACTCATCTGGAAGCTCCATCAAACCCTATCTACAACTTGAACTGTTTAAAAAATGATCACGCCGAATTACATTCGTGGTAATAATTTTTTTTTATAATTTTAACTAGATTCGCACTCATCTTTGTTGCTATTATTCGTGAATCTAGTTAAAAAAAATTATCACCACTTATGTAATTACTGTTGATAATTCTCGCTTGCTTGAAGATATTCAAACGACATGTTTAGTTAGCATTTAGAGCATAAATAATTGCCAAAAATGCATCATAAATTGGCAGATAAATACTACAAACATTCAATAAAGGCATACGTCTATTTGGGTGATAGATTCTTGGTCTAAAATCTAAAAGAATAAAGCTTACTGCCATGTAGAACTATGTTCGAACAGAAAATGTAATCACCAGTTTCAACATTTACGATTTAATTAATAATAATAAATAATAAAGAATCCAGTAAAGTTTCTTTGAATAATTTACGTAAAGTAGTGTTACAATGATCGTTAACAAATATTCAACTTTAAATAATTTTATATTACTATACAGTGTATATGTACTCGTTTTTATGCTTCTAAGGAATTGACTTTTATATTTATTTTGCTGTCACTTAATATAAAATTTGATTTCGAAACCTTTTTGTGGCGTTTGGTTATTCATACTGTTCTTGTGATTTCGCCACGTTACAAATCAAAAAATCTAAAAACAAGAACGGTTTTGCAAGACAAATCTGCTTCCATGTTCAACGATTGACTAATTAAATTAAAACTTATCCAAGAGAAATTATAGTAAATTATGTTATTAGGAGTAAAAGTGATACTTTATGTGGCGAAGCTGAAGTTTATTTAGCCGAACGTTAGTGAGGCAAATAATTCAGCTAAGCCACATAAAGTCACTTTTACTCCGAATAACATATACTATTTTATCCGCAAACGTATTCAGGTAAATTTCATTAAAATAAATTCAAATAAAAAAGGATGCATCGGCCGGGAATCGAACCCAGGCCACCCTCGTGACAGGCGAACACTGTACCGCTGCGCCAACCGATCTTGTTCAAATAACGCGCTACTGTAATGATATATGAACATACTGAATCACCCGAGCTAATAGCACACGGCCACAGCAGCTGTCACACCATAAACCATTTAAATTAAAACTTTTTCGTACTCTTTGAAAATAAAACCGGCCTACGGATCTAAGTCTAAGAATTAGCAAAATTTTAAGCCATCATACAATTTAATCGGTCCAGTATCTTCGGAGGAGATAACGAACAAACATAGAAAGAAAGAGGGCAACGATTTTGTGTGCTTAGGCAGATAAAGTATGCAAAAGTCGCTATTTTGTCTGCTTAGGCAGATAAAGTGACACTTTTACCTTGTCAATAAAGACAAATAACTTGTCACTTTTGTGACGTTTGCGGATAAACTTATTTTACTGAAGAAGTGATTCTACTCTGCCGCATCTCCAGTAAAATAAGCTAAGTTATCATAATTAATTTTTAATGTAATTAAGTAATCGTTGAAAACGGAAGCAGATTTGTGTTCCGAAACGTTCATGTTTTAATATTGTTTCTGTTCTACTGCATCGAAATCATATTTATTGTAACTATAGGTACCTATACTAAATTATAAATAAGCATGCAATATTTAGAACTAAGTAGTAATCATAACTATGGCAATGATTGGTCGAAACAAAGTCATCTTTACAACATTCTGAAAATAAAATATTTTTTCAAAATTGTCAATTTGACATTCGGTATGAATCCTAAAAATATAAAAGGAAAACTGTTAAATAGTGGATAAAAGAGGCTGGCCTAAAACGTTTATTTGGATTATATAGGTCGAAACTATTGTAAAACACGAGCAGTCACACAAACTTATATTTTCCTAGTGTAAAACTTAGTTTGAGTACAAAGCGCCATCTACTGCATTCTTATTTGAAATTTATATATCACAAATCACAAAATCAAACGGTGCACGTCGTCAAACAGTAACTCTAAATTAATAAATAAATATTTGATGACATGCACCGTTTGTTTCTGTAATTTTGCTATAGTAACTTTTACTTTTCGGCAGTTATAACAACCATTTCCATTGGTCTAAATCAAAATAGACACTCCCATTTGCGGTATTATCATGACCTCCACGACATTTCTCGACTTCATCGATGAGCAACTGTCATTTTATAATTATAAAACACGCTTCCAAAGCAGTAGAATAAAAAGTTATGTATGTAACTCGCACGTGAGCACTTTTAGACTCATCTTATTTATCTGCCTCGCTCGCTGCGTTCGCTTAGCGTTAAACTGTGGCTTGTCCAAAAAAGTCCTTAATTTCGTACTTGTAACATAAATAGCTATTATTTTATAGTGTGGCGAAATACTAAAACAACAGCATGAACATGAATTTGTGCATATTTTTATATTTTCGTATATTATGTTTGAATAATACAAAACACGCTTAAAATGGCAAGGAAAGTTCCTTTTTAACTTCCCATTGTTCAATCCAAATCAATGTGTCTGAAATATACTTTATAAGAACTATTGTTGTATAATAAAGGTCGCAAATGTATGAAAACCAAGTTTACGTTTAAAATTGAATTTCCCGGTTTTATTAAGTATTTTGCACTTTTTACGGTAGTCGATAATTTTTTATTATTACTCACAAAATATCAGTTGCTTAAAAACAAATAAATATTATTTTATTCAACTACAAATACTGCTTTATCACAAAGCATGTTACTGTGCTACCCCATTATTAATTTTTACGAATAAAATATAAATAACAATAAACTATATTTATTTAAAGCAATTTAATTACAAGTAGAACGTTTGAATATTGACAAGCATCTACATATGTATGTAAAAAATCTTATTTTCTATATGAAGAAGAGCGTACCAACTAAACATAATTTTATATAAGGAAGAACTGAATGATTCGATTCGGTTAAATATTCCATTTTAAATAGTCATAAATAGTAAGTTGTACAATCAAACAATATGAGAGTTACAATGCGGACACATAAATATTACATTTAAATATAAGTAAGCTTCCTATACAAAATTACAGTTCTACAGGCCTAACAAGTTACTCCAGTCTTAGGTTTGATTAAATATTAAATATTATTAAAAAATAGAAATAATAAAGGACTGTGATATAAAAACAATTGAACATAATATTGCACAATATGACACATAAAAGTTAACGGGATTTTTTTTAATATTACTCTAGTGTATACTGACGTGCCATTATACCAAGTAAAAGCTCAAAAAAGAACAAAAATTGTTTTTCTTTAAACAATATTTAGTAGAGCCATCAAATATCCTACAAAGCTTCGAGTATGATATCTAAAACTAAATTTTCATATTTTTTACTCTACTTCCTGCTTCCCAATGGGATGATGTTTAAGATATAAATCACAAATATGTTACACAGGGTGGTTTTGAACGACGTAACTTACAATTTGAAAAAGCGACAACAATCACGCTTTAAACAATGCTAACTTCGATCTTAAAATTATAATATTATTAGATTTTGTTATTATTTGATCAGGACATTATATGACATAACATGGTAACGTTTAGATAGTTTTGCAAAAATGGCTTTTTATTTCAAAAAATAACAGAGAGAGAGAGAGAGAGAAAAATATAGTATTTTACACAATACATTTTAATAGTATAATAAAAAAATAATAAATCCAAAGTTGATATAAAATATCCTATATAAAAAGATAGGCAATTTTGCTGCAATACTGTCTAATGGTATTTTACCAATTTATGAAACATCGCAGAAATACTAAGCAAAGCCCACATACCAAATTTTAAGCGCCTATATTAATCGGTTTTTAACGTAAAATAACAACAATATCAGTTTGAATGTCGCTAGATTAACTTATTTCTGTTATAAGTTAACCAAACGAAATTATGCTACATACACATTTCAAAAACACTAGAGACAGGAGACAACAATGTATTATTTTTTATGTTGACAAAAGCGGTGCCTTATATTACTTTCGCAGCTCATTATTTCTTCTAACAATCCATTTTAAACTTTTTTAAAGTTTTTCAGTCAATAAATTTTACAATAAATTGTAGAATAATTGTATATATGACCATTCATAACTCTATTATACAAGGTGAGCCATAATTAGGCGTAAAAAAATTAACCAGTTATCCACGAATAAAGTACTTTACGCTATTTTTTATTATACCTGCAATACTGGAAATAAATTACGCATTAAAAACTTAGAAATAATTTTTGTCGTGATAAATCGAGAGGGCATAATAATATTGCTACTATAGTTACGAGAACTGTCTACGTTTTTGTCGCGTCCAAGTCCGTTGTTGCATTCATTCGTCTCCTTGACAACCTTTAAAGCTCGGCGAGCTCTAATCGCTTGTTTTCGCACACTCAGGCGTGCTTTAAACGGCGATTCTGATGCAGGTATAATAAAATAGTATATTAAAGTATGAGTGGATAACAAGGTCTTTAAAACACGCGCGAGTTTTAAAGACCAGTTATCCACGAATACTTTACGCTATTTTTTATTATACCTCCAATACTGGAAATAAATTACGCACTAAAAACTTAGAAATAATTTTTGTCGTGATAAATCGAGAGGGCATAATAATATTGCTACTATAGTTACGAGAATTATTTACGTTTTTGTCGCGTCCATGTCCGTTGTTGCATTCAGTCGTTTCCTTGACAATCTTTAAACCTCAGCGAGCTTTAATCGCCTGCATTCGCACGCTCAGGAGTGCTTTAAACGGCGATTCTGATGCAAGTATAATAAAAAAGTAATTATCCGATTACTTTTAAAATACATTATAATAAACACAAAATTATCAACAAAATTAGCAAAGCAATGACTAAAAAATTGAAAACTATTTCTCCATTCACAAAACTCATGAACTGTCAATGTCAAATTTTGTAAATATAGTCTGTTCAGTAAACATAAAAACACAAAGCGGCATTTGATTTCCAAAATTTCATGAGTGTACTTCTCAAAATGCATCTTTGTCTAGGAATGTACTCACAAAAAGTTACTAAAACTCGCGTCCCGCTAGGGCAAATTAATACGACGTTGTTGGAACGCACTCAAAAAAAATTCCGGAAAGAAGTAATGCTCTTATGAGATTATGTGTGAGAATTTCTAGAAAAATATCTACTAACAATGAGAAATATTAATTCGTCATTTTTAAATTCAAATCTGCCTGTATACAGGTGTGGAAACCTTTGCAAGACAAAATAAAGAATCCCTAGTACAAAAATTATATGCACATGCCAACTTATAAAGAATTTAAATATTTTTGTGTTTACTGAATGCCTTATATTTCCTGAGTGTACCTGGAAATTACAGTTTTGTTGGGAATGTATTTCGAATCTAGCGATTTCTAGTAATATTTAAAGTTAAGGTTATGTTACATGTGTCAAAAGTCAAAACTATTTTTTTCTAGTTTTTCCTTGTTTTAATCAACTATAGCCTTTTTTCCCTTTCCAATAATAAAACCCTCTTTCATTTCTGTTCCATTGCAATTGAAGTGAATGCACAAAAAGACTTCGGGAGATTATTTTTTTACAAGAAAATGACATAAGTCAAGTTTTTAAATTTCAGTGCTGCCAAAATCAGCAAGCAGAAGTTCCAAACAGAATTTAAACAAGGTACCAACTTGACAGCGTTTTGACAGTTCACGAGTTTTGTGAATGGATAGTATAGCAAATGTTAAAAATACCCCCCTCCAGCCGCAATACAAGCATGGCACCGTCATACTGACAATTTATGCACTTGCTAAATATTATAGTTTTCACGAATTTCCTTAGGAACCTCGAAAATTGTTTGCTGCAACTGTTCCCTCGTATTAATTACCTCACAATAAACCAGCTGTTTAGAAAAAACATAAAAAGATATCCATCGGATTGAAGTCAGACTTTTGCAGACATCTCACAAGACCAAACGGGCCAATCCATCTACCATTGAAATAGTAATTTAAGCATTCTGTAACGATTCTGCCATTGTGAGAAGGTGCGTCTTATTGGAAGAAACATCTGTTCTCTAATATTTAACGAGGTGTCTTCAAGTACTTATACCATGTATCTGGTGTGTAAGGGAAGATAGAGGGTCGGCCTTACCTTTTGGCGAAAGTTATATTTGATATTTTGCCGGCTGGTAACTATCGGCCTAATTGGGCTAACTCGCCGCGAGGGTCGCAGGGTTCCAACTATGCTGAAAAGAACACTATACGAAATACGAAGAGAATGGGCGCCAGGTCCTCGACTCAGATCCAATTCCTTGTGCCGGACCTTACACAAGGTCGACAGTGCAGTCTTTAGGCACGTGCCAGGCGGGCCCGAGCCCGGGGCCCCCAATATTTTGGGGCCCCCGACAGGCGCATTGATCAACTAATAATTCTGTAATTCATTAAATATTTTGTAAAAAAATAAATATTAAAGTTGTGTATTCATTTGATAAATTTAAAGTGGAAGTGTTTATCCCAATTATCGACTCATCGATAACTTAACTACAGCAGAGATCTGCTGCATATATCAAAGTAAACAATCGGTGTGGCTGTTTATCAACTAAGAACCATTAGTCCAAATGTGTTGCACGATAGCTGTAAAAAGTTTGCTATAACCTTGCTATAAATGGAGAAGAATTAGAAACGGAATGTATTCATTTAGCGCTGTATTTAGGAACTAACGATGTATATAAAACTAAACAAATTGATAACTCGCTACTGTTTAACATTTTAAGAACTGATAAATTAGAAGAAACATTTTCTAACGTTGCGTTATCACTTAGAATTTGCATGTCATTATTCATCAATGATCACTAATTGCAGTGGAGAACGTTCATTTGCAGTACTGTGCTACAAGAGAGGCTAAACTCTTTTATCATTAATGTGCATAGAAAGCGACATATTGTTGAATTTAAATTTTGAAGATATAATACAGGACTTTGCCCATACCAAATCGAGAAAAAAATCTTTTATTATTGTGTAGCAATAATTATGACATATTTCTTAATTTTTAGGATTCTTATGTTCTATTGTGTTTATATACATTTTATTAGAATTTTAATTTCGTTTCAGTACATAGTTGTATAAAAATAAAAGCAGGTATATTAATAGCTATTTATGCAACAAGTGCTAAAAGTCAACGTTTTTGCGCGAGACATGAAAATCATGAAACGAAGCCGAAGGCTGAGTTTCATAACATGTCTCGTGCATAAACTACTTTTAGCATGCGTTGCATACAATATTTTATCTACGACCTTAATTTTACCGTTATTAATCCATAATATCGATTTAACAAAGGTTTGCATCTACGACACTTCTAATTTATGTCATAATAAACAGTAGCCCATGCCGCGCGGGCGAATGTTTGCGAAGCCAGTACTGCAAGGTCAGTTACAGAATGTAATTATTAATACTCCACGTCTGACTGTATTTATTACATAACGCGTTAATTATTTCAAAAACACTTTACCTGTAAAGCAAGAAGTAACTAGAATAACTTTACAACTTCACTTCCAGTTCGAAATTGTAGTTTTGTAACCTCACTTCACTTTTAGCACATGGGTTAAAAGTAAACAGCTGATTTCTATAACCACGCTAAACTATAAAACGTCACTTTTAGTGAAACAAGCTAGCGTTAAAAGGCCTACTTTTAGTAGTGGTCGTAGATAAAAATATATATTGTATTGTATTGAGTTACTTCCTTTCTAGAAGGGCCCCTTCATTACCTTGGGCCCGGGGCCTTAATCATATAAAAGACGGCACTGAAGGTCGAAGATAAAAACCAGCAAGTTAAACGAAAATCAAAGCAACGACCAATCAAAATATCACAGCTTTATTAATATTGGTACTATAGTGCCAGAAATACCCACACACAAAAGCAAGTACAACAATAAATATATATCAAGGCAAGCTACGACAAAACAAACACTTTAAAATAATTAGTTGGGTGCGGCATAAGTAATTAAAATTGTATCACCCTGTAACGGCGTTTCGCGAATAGGAAGAAAGCATTAACAATAATCTAGCTAAATAAATAATTAGTCTGCACGCATCCCGTGAGGCAGGGCGTGGCAGAAGAGAGCTATCCAAGCAATCAGCTGACGTCTAACCCCGAGTGCCAGCTCAAAATGACTAAATTAGTACTCAAAATTTCTACGAAGCGAAAACACTGACGAGTATATATGGCCATATAAATTCTAGGTTGTTTTCTATTGCAATGACATCAAGTAAGTCAATGAACGCTCCAAAATCTACTTGAATATGCCCCTTTACATTGTTAAACATATTTAAAATCGCGCAAACAAATCACGAAAGCTTGAAATTGAACAAAAGGGTCCCGCGTTCGGTTCCCTAGACACAGCCGTTAATTTAATACTAATAAGATTAAGTTTTAATACTAATAAGATTAAGTTTACGTACAAGCAAATGGCGGATACTAAACTACGTAATTTAAGGGTGAGTTTACCGCAGCCCCGGCCGGCTAACACGTCAAGAACGTACTACCGGGTAAGTAAATCAATCTAAACAAATAGCTAATTACGCAAATAAAGCACACAGAGCATAATACACAAAATACCATAATCGAAATTCTAAAAAGGCATATCTACAAACCAAATCGACAAACAATACATAAGTAACTAAATTGCTCTAAAAACCTCTCGGGTACCCACGGCACGTGGTGCAGAGCTGGTGGACGAAGCAACCAGGAGGTGGCCTTGCAACGGGCAGCAGACGAGCTTCGATAGTTGCAATGAGGCGACCGCAGGGGATGAGCGGCACGCCGGTTTGGCGTGGCTCCAGCAGTCCCAGGTAGAATAAACCACACCAAAACTCCAAGCGATAACACCCAGTTCGCAGGACGCAGAGGTAAAATCCAATTTCCATGGCGTACAAATAAAGCCCATTTTCATGGCATAGAATAGTTAACGCATTTCCAAGGCGTAGAATAGTTAACGCATTTCCTTGGCATAGAATAGTTGGCTATAAATTACAAATTTCCAGATAAGCAACCACGCTGACGAAAAGAAATCGTAACAAACCTGCGAATGGTGACGAACAGCCTAACGCTCCATTTGATCAAGAAGAGCCCATTCCAAAACCGCAACAAAAGCGAACGAACGCTGGCAGCAACTCCCAACGGCTTCCAGAACGTTCCAAAGGGCGCCTTGCCTCCAAAAATCCCTCAAAACGACGAGGACGGCTATAACCAAAGCCAGAGAAGCAAAAGGTTCCCAGGGCACAAACTTCAACGATCGAAGCAATGGAAAAGAATGGAATGCAAATTGGCCAGAGCAATTCACGATCCCAGGTTATCAATGTCAAAGTTAAATTCAAAAAAAAGGAAGAAAAACTATAGGTGCAGGTTGTATGTGCAGAACTGATAACAAAGTGTTCCTTTTAATTCAAAATTGAGGCTGAAGGTATTTGGGTTGCCTAACTATAGATGAAGTACTGTATATTTAGAGAATAAAAGTAAATTGCCAAATCTGACTAATTATTTCAATTAATAAGTAGGAAAATGTCAAAATGAGCGTAACAGGTGTTCAGGAAAGTTCTAATAACCATTCGCATTGATGCGATGCAGATTCCTCCACATACATTGACAGAAAATCGTTGCTGGAACCTTCTACTTCTTGTTACAATAGATGGAATAAAATTGGGGTCGTTATTCATCCTTTCAAGAAGCCACCGACAAAAAACTACACAGTGCTCGCCATCGTTAAGATAAATGTGAAAGTCTTAACTGGCTCACCCAGTCTTCGAAAGGTTGAAGTAAAGACCTGATGATTTGGGATTTTTCTGTTAGGGAATCTGCGTTGGTATTCCTTAACAGCTATAAGGTGCTTCCGTTGCAAAAGCCGTACACGAAGACGATGTCTGCTATTTCTCTTGAAGAAAGTAAAGCGTTCGTTTAAAAAATACAACAAACAATTAATTGCTGTTGATGACAGCCGCTGTTTTGATATTGTTTCAAAATTAAAATTGACTATCAAAATTAGACTACTTGATTTTTAAAATGCAAATGTTTACTTTCCAAATATAGAAATTTAAAATAGTAATTTACGTTAAGAGGAAGTGAAATAGATAGTGACCATTACCTACTGGTAGCCACAATAAAGGAAAAAGATGCACTAATAATATAACGGAAGTAAGAAAAGCACAACATCAAAGCATAAGATCATATAAACTGAAAGACAAGAAAGCCGCAAAAACATACGAGAAAACAATAAGTAATAAACTAGAAAAAGTAAAGGAAGACTTAAAAGAAATGGGAAATCTTTAAAAACAGTCTTGTAGAATCAGCAATAAAAGTGTGCGGTATAAGTATGACGACTGAGTGCAGAAAACAGACGTCATGGTGGACGGACGAAATAAAACAACAAGTTAAAAACAAGAAGAAGAAGTGGCAAAAATACCTGAGCAGCAGGATAGAAGCAGATTACCAGCTATACAAAGAACAAAGAAAAAAGGCTAAAAAGTTAGTAAAAGAAGCAAAAGAAAAGTCATTGGAAGATTTTGGAGTGAAGTTAGAAAGGGACAGCCTAGGGAACCAAAAACTGTTCTATAAAGTACTCAAAAATCTCCGAAGCAGCAAAAATACAAGAACAACCACGATTAAAAATATAGACGGAGTATTATTGATAGAAGAAAAGGAGATTATGGATCGTTGGAAGAAATACTTCGAAAATCTGTTAAACACAGGAAGCCCGATGGAAGAGCAAGATCAAAGTAGGGAGGACAAAGGTAAAAAAGAAAGGCATACAAAAGAGAACGATATAACAATGGAAGAGCTGCAGGAAGCGATACAAAGACTAAAGAATGGCAAAGCTCCAGGAGCCGACAAAATAACTACCGAAATAGCCAAAAATATGGGAGAAGACGGGAGACAACTCTTGTGGGAAATATTAAAAAACGCATGGGAAGAGGAAAAAATACCTAGGGATTGGGAATTAGGGTTGATAGTTCCAATTTTTAAAAAAGGAGACAATAAAGATTGCAACAACTATAGGGGAATAACCCTACTAAGTACAATTACTAAAATATATGAACATATACTGGAGAAAAAAGATTAACAGCCAGTCTTATAAAGGCTACTAATCTGACGTTAACTTTAATTCGCTGTTAAAATAAACAAAAGCGCATCAAAATTTGTTTACTAATGAATGAAATGTCATAAGCACTAACGTTTTGATGTGCTTTTGTTTGTTTTAACAGCGAATTAAAGTTAACGTCAGATTAGTGGCCTTTATAAGACTGGCTGTAAGACTAGTAATTGAACCCAAGCTGATCGAGACACAGAGTGGATTCAGAAAAGGCAGAAGTACCCAAGACCACGTGTTGACAATAAAGGAAATAATAAACAAGTCACTGACGAATGGGAAAACTACCTACTTGGCCTTTTTATATATGGAAAAAGCGTTTGACAGAGTCCCAAGAGCCAAAATATGGGAAAGCCTACGCAAAAAGAACGTCAATGAAAAGCTCATTGAAGCAGTTAGAAGTTTATACAAGGAAACTAAAAATTGTGTAATCAGTAATAACATGAGATCTGACATCTTTACCACAAAAAAGGGAGTACGACAAGGAGGAGGGCTGAGCCCCCTACTTTTCATAACCTATATGGACGAAATAATTAGAGAAGCTGGGATGAAAACGAAACCCATGTATATCGGACATCACAACCTTGAACCAGTCAATATTACCGAATGTGCTTTTGCTGATGATATAGCACTTATCGCAAGAACAGAAAAAGATCTCCAAGACAACCTTACCAACTGGAATGAGACTCTCTTAAAATATGGTATGAAAATGAATAAAAGCAAAACTAAGGTAATGGCAATCTCAAGGGAAAAACAAGAATTACATATCCAACTAGAAGGAGTAGAAATAGAACAAGTAACAGATTTTCAGTACCTAGGAGTAACATTTGAAGAAACGGGAAAGCAACACACAGAAATAAATAACAGAATAGAAAAATCAATTAAAGTATACTACGCAATGAGTAAGGGATTTATAAATAAGAAAGAGATAAGGAAGCAAACAAAGATGAAAGTATACAGAGCTATTTACAGACCAATCCTAACATACGGGTGCGAATCATGGGTAGTAACACAAGCAGACAGGAGCAGGTTACAGGCGAGCGAAATGAAATATTTAAGAAGGGTAAAAGAAATCACGAGAACAGACAGAATTAGGAACGACCAAATAAGAAACGAACTGAAAATTCAGCCAGTAGCAGAGTTTATAGAACAGCGACAGCTAGGATGGTGGGGCCATCTACACAGGATGAATAACAAAAGGCCAGTTAAAAGAGTATGGGAAACGAAAACAGCACTGAAAAAGAGAAGAGGTAGACCAAGGGAGACCTGGGACGACGTAATAAGAAAAATCCTAATGAAAAAAAATGACTTATTAAAGTACGAGTTTAGATGTTTACGGACGAGGCAAGGAACGAGCCGAGTCTGGAATTTCTAAACGAGTAATTTAATAATATTTTACGACCGTGTATCGTACAATGTTTTATTTCATACTGTTTTATACAACATTTTCATTGAAAAAGTCCATAAGGCTGTAAAAATTCAAACGTGTGAATACGTTGGTAGTCTGTCAAATTCGATGTTAGCAGGTTAGGTTTCGAGTCAGTCTGTGTCAAAACTGACGGAAAACCTAACCTGATAACCTCGAATTTGCCAGAGACTTACAGTGTCACCAACATATTATTCAGCAGCTGCCTAGCAACACTTTCCGGCCTTGTGATGTAATGTTCCACTTTCCGAACTCAAATTAATGACGTCGTATTTTCCGGACAGTATGAAATAAAATGATTTACACTCTGTATCTTTTTAAAAGAGCATTTTCATACGAAGGTGTATTAGGTTAATTGCTTTGATTTGGCTTAAAGAAGCTTTATTTTTTACACCTAATTATGACTCACCCTGTATATTAAAATCTAAAAAATCCAGTTTTTATCAAATATGCGATCTATTCCCGCATTTTTAAGTTCAATCCTAACAAGTTTAACTCGTTTCCACAATGACATAATTTAATTAAATTAAAAAATAATATTGTTACAAATTCTTACACCTTATGCTCTAATTTGAACCACATTCAGCCAACGATAGCGGAAAATCTAATACTTAACTTCAAACATAGCTACACCCTTATAGTAAAAATTCAAAGTTAGAACTTAATTTGGCAAATACTAAAAGGTACTTCCCAATAATTACCAAACCTAACGAAATTTACAGAAATTCTTCCATGGTAATAGTAGTCGACCAAGCGAAATGATTGTAGTTTGAGATCAGTTCGTCTGAAAAATTTCCCACTGATTAGATAGGTCCAGAATAGCTTCCAGTTTTCCCTTCTAACATCTCTAACATCTGACTGATGCATAGCGAATATGCATATCGATAGCAGTAAAAATCGAATGAGCGGACAAAGCAGAAAAGGGATTTAATAGAAGCAAGTAGTGCATCAGGATCACGCAAGCAAGAGCAATTATTTCTCAAGCAATTTCTCCATATGACGGCTGTTTTATAAATTACATAAAAACATTGCAATAACTACACCTAATATTTTATACGCAACAGTATATTACCGACAAATATCGCATATCAGAAATATATAGTACGAACTTGACTGTCCTTACTAACGTATTCGTTTCAAGTTTTTAAAGTTTGGCAAAACATGTTGTTTGTCTAAGAAAATTGTGTTACAAAAATAGTGTCTTAAATTAGAATAAGTAGAAGCCGCGTAGCGCAGTTGGGAAAGCGCTAGGCTTGCATTAAGCAAGTCCTCGGTTCGAATCTCGCGGGAGCCAAAATTTTTCCGCAGCCTTGGCGATTAGAATCGGTCTCGGTGAGACCATTCACAGTTGGGCACCAAATTAACTGTGCTCTACTCAGAACCACAGACCTAAGAGATAGAGTAACAAGGTCAACACATCATTATGACACACATCTCACACAATGGTTACTGCGCAAGCACAAAAGGCGCGCTCCAACTTTGTATCCCGAATCCGGGTCAAGTTGAGCATTGTACCGCCAGATGTAAGCGTATAAAACACAAGCCTCTACCCCGCAAGGTAAATGAGGTTACAGATAATACATATATAATACATATAAATTATATTAAACTAAGAAGTTGCATTAGAAAAATAGAAATTTGTATACCAATGCACTGAAGTTTAACTTTTTATCATGAATGTGGATTTAGGTGCCGAGGCCCGTAGGGCCAAGACAAATAAGCCACACGAGGGATAAAAAGGAAATCGTTAAATTACAACATTTTAACTAACTTTTGTAGGTTATGTTGAGGTCGGTTGACCTTTATCTGTCGCCCCGTCACCTACAAAAATAATGACGATCTCGACGTTCTCTACTGCCGATTTCAAGAAAAAGTAGTTTTTTATGAAAAAACAAATTGAATGTAATTGATGAAGTTTAATTATTTTGGTGACAGCCAGGAGTTTGGCCTATCAAGGATACTACTAATAATTAAATATTAAATCTAATGTGGCAATAAATATAGTATTCTTAATTGCTTTCCACATAAAGGTCTAAATGTAATTCTAAACTGTCATAATGTTCAATCATTTGCTATAACCATAAAACTAATAACAGTAAACTTTAAACAATACCTTACATTACTAATTTAGAACTAAATGCATTTTTAGTAGGTAAGTAGTAGTAGCAAGTTGCGTGGGGCGGAAATATTCATTTATACATGTGAAATATGAAAGTTGTGATACTGTATTACAAAACATATTCCTTAATATTTTAAAATAAAAATATGGTTTTCCAATAATTTATTCTAATTTTGTAATTAAATGTAGCTTAATTTAAAAAAAAATGTTCAAGTTTTTGTAATGGTATCGCATAAAATTTTTGATGTCGTTCAACGCTTAAATGACTTTTTGTAAAAAAATAGCTTTCTCAAAATAAAAATAAAAAACAAGTTGAAGCATAAGTACCGACTCGACTACTACTGCCTACATACAATCTGTTGTATATAAGATTGTAGATAAGCACACGCCGATACAAGTTACAGAATCTAGATTGAAGCGCGGTGAAAATCGGAACTAATGTTAGAATCTAGTAATTTCCAAGTTTCGTATTGGTAACATTTTTGACATCTATCATATTGACATTACATTGTTAACCTTATTTAAGCTAAATGACACAATAAATCAGAGGCGTGCTCAACATTGTGGTATGGCACCATATCAATTCTTGAATGATAAATAGCGATGTTCAGTTGAACAACCAGGCTCTGCTAAATCTTCTATACCAGATAATGATTAATTCAAAGAATTTTCACACTTTAAAATACAAAGAACCTGTCATATGACGTTAGTCACTACGTAAACGAAATTCTTCTACCCACCGTTACTGATTACTGGTCATTTAAAATATAACCAAACTTTGTCTGTTTGACAACTTTCCACATATTTCCAATTCATCAAATATGATCACAGCGCCTTTATGACCTACCTTGAGAGTCAATCTAGTTTCTGTAACCTGTACCTCAAAGTTATCCGATCAAATAAAAATCTTAAACTGAATTTAAATTTCTCTTTAAAAATTGCCCTAAAAATGTCAACATATTTTTATTCTATGTTAATAGAACATTTATAACCAAAAAAATTTGAATTTATATTTTTAACTGTATAATTTAAACAAACATTCGATATTTTCCTTAATTTAACCTAATTTCTATCCCGTTTAAGAGAACTCCACGTTATACATTCTTACTTTGAAGGAACACTGCAAATCTTCAATACTATTAGGAAGGTATAATTTTAAACTTTTTATGAATCGCTGGAACCGTCTTCAGTCCGACCCTGTTTCCAACTTCTTCCTCTTTAGTGCCATTTATGTTTCACCAGACTCCTTTACTTGTGTATAATTATTTAATTATAAGGAAGTTACGACTAAAAATTGCTGCAGTAGTAAATATCCTTAATGTTTGGGTTTCGGGGAATTTTTATTTAGACATTAAGAACTGCTAAGATTAAATGGCCACTAAAACTAATTTAAGCGTAAACATAAACATAGTGGAAGGTTTATGATGGAATATGTAGGACGGCAATAACGTTGAAAAATGTATCTGCACCGACCCAGAAAAATTGTATAATGTTATCATTCTAACCATGGGATTCCTAATTTTCATATTTAATTGGTCTTTACAATAAAATATTACCTTGTAATTGCAGGTGAATGAATTTACAATCGTCATAACATTAAATTGTCGACAATAAACAAACCAGGTTAGAATCTGTTATACTGCCTTTTTAGTAAGAAATTAGGTCTGCACTTGTTCATATTCAAATAATACAATTTCAATATTTGTAATTTTAAGCTTCCGTTGGTCTTGTGACAGTAACCTGCGTTTTTTATTTTTATCAATTTGCACATTATAGGATCAAGGGCAATACCAATGAAAGCAGAAATCGTGTTTCTCGCCTTTCTTGCTGCAGTCCAATGGGAGATATAACACTTTTAATTCAACGTCACAGATTACTGAATTTTCAAAATATAAAACAAAATAGACCTTCTTAATGCGCTGTTTTCAAGATTGATATAATCTAGATAGAAGCGACGTATTGCTGGCATATTATGAGTTACGACATAAAATGTTGTTTTTCTGCGACCGTCTTAATAGATATTTATTTATTTATATTTATTTATTTATTTATTTATTTATTTATTTATTTAACGGTTAAAGACCATTTCTTTCACATACAAGCACATGATAAATAAGAAAATTTATACCATATGATATAACAATAGCGGAATAAGCAATTAACATAATTATAATGATAATACATACAAAAATACTACATAAATAAGCAATAATAAGCAATTAACTTAAAAAATAATAATCTGAACATAAATATAAGGTGCCACATCTTACTAATTCGTGTTTTGGCGTATAAGCCTTCTAAAAGAACTATATGAATGGGAGAAGAAATCGATCTCGCAATCATTGCCTATTTTAAGAAGCTTAGGTATAGGAGCATTTAGCGCATAATTTTGACTATGGAATTCAAGTTTAAATAGTTCTTTTGATCTAGTAACTCTAGTAGGTACTACAAAATTTATTTTTTCCAAAATCGTTACGCAATCCATCGAGCCATTTAAGAGTTTAAATAATATGCAGAGGACTTGATTTTTACGGCGTTTTTCTAAACTGTCTAAGTTATACATCACACGTAACTCATTGGAATGTACTAAATTATAATCAACATTATTTTTGTACGCTAAAAATCTTAAAAATTTGTTTTGAACTTTTTCAATCCTATTTATATGACTTAAGTAGAAAGGTTCCCATATTAAGCTTACATATTCTAGATTAGAGCGTACAAGTGAACAATACATGTTTCTGATACTATTAAAATTAATAAAATCAGCAGTATTCCGTCGTATAAACCCCATTAATTTCAAAGATTTGTTGATAATATTACTTATATGCTGATCAAAGTCAAGTTTTGAGTCAAAAGTGACACCCAAATCTACAATATTATCAACAGTAGGTAAGATAATGTTATTTATAGAGTAATTAAAATGAATGGGATTTTTTATACGATGGAAACGAATTGATTTACATTTGTCGATGTTAAGGGACATCATGTTATTATTACACCAATTGTAAAGCCGGTTAATATCCATTTGCATTCTAGTACAATCTTCTATTGAGGAAATGGGTGCATACATTTTTAAGTCATCAGCGAATAACAAAACTTCCGAGAAGGAAAATATCTCGGTTATATCATTGATGAAACAGTTGAATAGCACTGGAGAAAGATGGGATCCTTGTGGCACCCCAGACGTTACTTCAATGACATTTGAAATGTAGTTGTTGATTTTAACAACCTGTTGGCGGTGAGCAAGGAATTCCCCTAACCATGAGAGAAGAGTACCATAAATACCTAGTGCCTCGAGTTTAGCTAGAAGGATCCCTTGGTCCACTCTGTCAAAGGCTTTGGAGAGATCTGTGTATACGGCATCGACTTGCACCTTACGTTCCATAGCTTCGGTAACATCCTGCTTGTATATTAATAAATTGGTAATAGTGGATCTCCCCTTTACAAAACCATGCTGGCGTTCTGTAAGTACGTGGCTTACGATTGGTGAGAGTTCAGAAGTGACAATGGCCTCAAGAATTTTAGGGATACAGGATGATTTTGAGATAGGGCGATAGTTTTTTATGTCGCTTCTGTCTCCGGATTTATAAATTGGCGAAACATAGCTCCTTTTCCAAATGTCAGGAAATTTTCCAGTACTGAGGGACAAAGCAAAGAGCTTGTGTACGGGATTAACAAGAGTGAATCTGCACTTTTTCACTAATAAGTCAGGGACACCATCTGGCCCTACGATAGATATGTCTTTTAATGCACCCATGTGATCCAGCACCTTATTTATATTAATATCAATAATTCCAAGACTGATACCATTTGTGAAGTTAAAGTTGTGTACTCTGTTATTATTAGCTGTGTAGACAGATGAGAAATGAGATGCAAATAGATCCACAATGTCTTGAGGATTATCGGAGCATAAGTTATTTAAGTGCATCATGGTAGGTAGTTCATTTGTACATTTTTTCTCTCTTACGTATCGCCAAAAATTTTTTGGGTGAGAAATTAGGTTACTCTCTACTTGTCTATTATAATCCGTTAAACACTGCATGGATTTTCTTTTACATTGTTCTCGAAGATTGCTAAAATCCATGTAATCGCTTATTGAATTACTTAGTTTATATTTCTTGTGGGCAATTTTTTTCTGAGTTACAAGATTTTTTAGATCATTTGTGAACCATTTTGGGAATTTCGGAGATTTAAATCTTTTTTTCGGAACAAAAGTTTCTATCGCACCGTAAAGTATAGAGTAGAACTCATTAATAACAACATCAATATCAGATTCAATAAACACATTATCCCAATTAATCGAAGAAAAATATTCATTCATAGAAATATAATCAGTGTTTTTGAAATCATGGTAAAAATGGTCAATTGCATTGGGACGAAAATTTCATCTAAGCTGAATTTACAAACTAAAACAGGGTGAAGAATATCTACTGGAAGTAAAGTCTCTTCTGCAAGTAATACGTCTAGTTGATTCGAGTCCGTGAAAATTAAATCTAAGAAGTACCCATCTGAATTAGGGTACATATTTAGCTGTTTCATATTAAGGAGGGCTGCAGTTTCGGCTAGTAGGTTACCTTGATGAGTTACTTCTCCTTCAATTAGGCTAACACCCATTGCATCATTCGACCACTTTATTCTTGAAACATTAAAATCACCACACAAAATTAATTCACAATCAGGATAGTCAAGTTTCAGTTGATTTAAATTATCGCATAGAGATTCATACAGTTCCAGTTTAGAATTTGGCCGAAGATATGCGTTAGCAACAATCAATGATTTTTTATTAAACGAAATTAACGCCACTAATGACTCAATATCTGTACACTTCCACAAAAGTTTCCTTGCTGAAAAATGTTTTTTTACCGCTATTAATACTCCCCCACCCCTTTCATGAATGCTAGTATTGGAACTTCTATCGCATCTAAAAACAGTATATTTATTAAGTCCTAATTCACTGTCGGTAATATTTTCATGTAACCAGGTTTCCGATAGCACTAGTATATCGTAATCACTTGCTGTGCTGACTGCAGTCGACAATGTTTTAAGTTTGGTTCTGATACCACGAACGTTTTGATAGTAGATAAGTATAGATGACTGAGAGTTTGACGAATTTGCGGTATTTATATGTAGTTTTTTGGATTAGTTTTAACAATAATAGGAGTTCCCTTTACATATCTTATAGTGATATCTGTTTCTCCGCTAGTAGTCCTGCGATGAAGTTCTTCACGAAGTGATTTTAAATAATCACGTTGGGAGGGAGTTAAATCGTTATTGATCTTAATATGACAGGTATTAGGAATATTTCCTTTAGCTTTGAGTATTTCGATAGCATCAGAAGCGTTATTAAAAGTAACCTTAATTGGTCTTGATTTGCCTCCAGTTACTTTGCCGAGACGGAAAATGTGCGTTATTACGGGAATTTTTCCAGCGATGTCATTAAACAATTTTTCAACCTCAATCTTATCCTCAGCTAGCTGACCACTGGTGGAATTAGCAGAGGATTCATTTACGTTGAATAAAATAATATTAGACGCACGCAAATTCCGTTCCCTAATTTCAGATATAATTTCTTCAGTGTTCCTAGGAGTAAGAGTTTGAATGTTTTCAGCAGAATTTTTCTTAAGTTCACCGACTTCTTTGGTCAGATTAAGTATTAGTTCTTTCAACTCAGCGATTTCCTTGTTGTTGTTGGAACATTTGGTGCATTGATAACTAATAGCACGACTCGAAGATGATAGACAAGCAACTTCAGCACGACTTAAACCCGAACACGTGGTGTGCAATGGCTTTAAACAGAAATCGCATTTTATTTCTTTTTCAGAGTTCAAAACCTTATCACAAACAAGACAATCTTTGATAAGTGCCATTATAAACACTTTTCACTCAAATTTATAAAACTGATGTAGTAGTTAACAAATAATTTCAGATTATCTTACGATCACGGTAAAACACGTCCGACACCCGACACGGCTATACTATATAGGTATTTATGTAGGTATTTATGTATTAAGGGAGATATGAATATGTTTTTTCCCTGAGGTTGACATGTGTTACAGACCGAGGGCCTCTGGTCCGAGGTCTGTAAGTCAACCGAGGGTAAAAAACATGAATATCTCCCGTGGTGCATACAATATTTTATTTACTAGCATATTAGTAACAATAGTATGAAATTTCAAAATGTCATAATGACATTTAAAATTAGAATATTTAAGTAACATCAAGGGTTGCCTCAATGTATGGTTGCTAAGACATGGCCTATAGTTGCATGGTTACCAAGAGTTTGAGGGAGAAAAAAATTGACAGGTCCCTTGGGAGTTATGAGTAGCTTTTCATATTTTGTTTCTATGACGAAAATGTACAATATCACTTTGCTAGTAAATAAAAGTCATTACATTTAATTCCAAAATCTGTCATTGAAGTTGACGTTTGTCGTACTGATATAAAAAGTATATGCTGCTAGGTAACACTTTTAGTTCTTAGGATTAAAAGTACTTTATTTACTAGCAACATGATATTGTTCATTTTCGTCAAAGATACAAAATATGAAAAGCTACTTATAACTCCCAAGAGATTTTTCAAATTATTTCTCCCTCAAACTCATGGTAACCATGCAACTATACGCAACGTTTTAGCAACCATACACTCAGGCAATCCTTGATATTACATACATATTCTTTTTAAATGTACTTATGACATTTTGAAATTTTATACTATTCTTACTAACATGCAGGTGAATAAAATATTGTAGGCACCATGGGTGATATTCATGTTTTTTACCTCCAGTTGACTTACAGACCTTGGATCAGAGCCCTCGGTCTGTAACCATGTCAACCTCAAGAAAAAAACATATTCGTATATCAGCACCAGCCTCTACAGAAAAACTGGTATGTATTATTTGGATTAAAAGTGGCTCTGATTGACTTGCAATTTTGAGTTCGCTTGGCTACGCAGCTGCTGCACTTCGCCTCGCAAATGCAAACATATTTGCTTGTTAAACAAAGTGCCACTTTTAATCCTAATGAAACAATATACTATTTTGTAAATATGAATGGTTGTTCTTTGACACTACCCACAATTATATTTTTTGAGATTTTTAAATATGTACATATATTTTACCATAACTAGTTAACTAGTAATATAGAAATTACAGCTTATATTTTGTTTTATTTAATAAATATGCAGCAGGGTATAAATTAGCAAGAAAGAAGCCGTAAGAAATTGTTTACTAAATTTTAAAATCTTTGCAGACTACAATAGCACAAATAAAATTAAAATTCTCATTTTTAAGTATTTTTCTATAACCTTGCGGAATTCAACAGCAACTGTTCGCTATTTGGTAGGTATCTTTAAGATAAATTATTAACTAAATATTACTTATAAAAGTAGCTACTATTGGACTTCGATGAGGTTATATTGAAGCTCCGTATTACTAAAACAGAAATACGAGGGGATAACCAAAAAAGCCAGAACTTTAATATAACACGCTAATGAGAAGTAGTGGCGCAATGCGCCTGAAAATGTCACAACTCAGTACTATTCTGATTAAGTCTGCCACGGGCGTGGTTCTGTCTTAACCGATTTGTTTGGCGATTTCTGTGGTAGCTGATAATAAAGAATAAGGAGTATGTGTGAAGTTTTGTTTTCTTTTAGGCAAAATTAGAATTGCGTTTTTGTGTACCCCCTCGTAGACTATAATATTAAAAATAAAATTAATAGTCAAACAAATGAATCGCTATCGAAGTTACACTATGGTATTACAGACTAAAAGCTTGGACTTGTTTCAGGCTATAGTTGCGTTGCGTACTTTTGGCATTTTTCACGCCGTGACTCTCGTCTTAACCGTTTTATCGCAGCAGGTGCTCATACCTTCCGCCGGTTGTTATTGGTGAATTTCCGTACCCTTTCATTTCCGATATCTGAATGCGTTAAGATGTCTCTCCGCAGTCCTCATTCGATCTATGTTTCTGCCGTAACCGTTCTGGTATTTTGTAATCTTTCTTTTCAGGACGACGTGCTTGTATTACCTTCACTTTGGTGTTCGCCCGCATCTGAGAACCGGTGGGTTCCCCGTTTTGTGCAGTGGTAGACTCTTCCATCCATAGTTATTCTGCATCAAACCACGTTTGGTGCCTTGCATGGTACCTCCGGGGATATTTTCGATTGATATTCTTCAAATCACCTCGAGTTTTGTTTGCTTATGGAAACTTTAATTCCTGCTGTCACTCGCTTCGTTTATTAGTTATGTCAAGAACCAACACATTCGACTGAGATTCTTCAAATCACCAGGAGTTTTGATTGTTTATGTACATTTTCTAATTTGAAAGTATTGTTACCTGTATTTGATATTCTGCTGGCGAACAGTGATGTGAATTTAGGTACAGTATCTTTATATCAAGTGCACCCCAGGCTTTCAAAATTTTAATTTGTTAAAGCTGTGTGCACTTCAAATTATGTTGTTGATAATTATATATAAATTTGTTTTAGTTACTGCAAACCTGTTTTTGATCTGGCAGTTTTATCAATTTATTACAGATTATTATGTTATTAAGTAAAGTTTTGGGTTTATGAGTTCTTGTTTCTATTTGGGCATATTTGTTATATTAGAGACTCATTGGCGCCCCTTTGTATCGATTATTAAATTTAACACTTTGTAAACAACACATGCCACCTCCACTGTAGCTGGACGGCCTTTGAAAGTGCACTATAGTTTGGTATTTTATGTGGCAAATAATTTCATCAATAGTTCAATGGAATTTAATCATCTTTGACTTACCAATGAGACTAAATCCAGCAGTGTTGTAGTACAAAGTAGTACTATAATTTATGTTTAAATATAATCGAGAGTTAGTTCATGCTACTGATATCGGTAGCAAAACAAAAAAATATTTAATGTTTCGAACTTCGACTCTTTCAAAAAAATTGGGAAAGATGTTACTATAAAACTTGATAGTGGTAACTTCAGGCAAGCTATACAATTTTGGAGCTACATAATTACCAATTTTAAGGACTTTTCCATTTAATACAACAGAATGTTTCATATTTTAAAGCCCAATGTACGTAATGCATTTGTTTATTCTAAAGGCTATAAAATTGTTCTGTTTTTTAATTTATAAGACCAACAACCGTAAACCGCAAATAGATTCAACACTAAATGTATCTCTCTATTTGCGTATATGTAGTCACAAAAAAACAAATAAAAATAATAAATTCAAATGAGATTGAGATGTTTCCTAACACCGATAGCATTATGAAGTCAAACTAATAAAACTGCAATTTTCCACCATTCCACCATTTTTCTAATTAAAATGAACTTGTTACAATTAAAATTGCTTTGCCATGAATGACATCTAAAATGGCTTTTAGCTACTTTTACATAAACAGAAATGCTGGCTAAAATAAAATACGCCAACAAACCTGCCGATATTCGAAGTAAACAACACAACAATACTACAAAAACTTAAATCTCCATAATATAGTTCCGAGAAGGTTGACACAACCAGACAAATAAATTTCTTGGAAGCCCATCAAATTAAGTAAAAGCATGGACATTCGGCCATTAAAACAACACTTTAAATTTTTATAGCTTGAAGAAGGTTGCTGTACGACAACTGAATTGGAATTAATGTCGTTAAATAGCCATCTCCATATTAAAGGCGATTTGCTAACATTGTAGCGCTTTATGATCAAAACATGTTCGGTATAAGTTTATTAGATGTTGAAGTAATTTTTTCAACCTTTACTAACGAAATGTGTATAATAAATTGTGCATCTTCAATTTCAAATCGATGCTTGTAGTATTGGATCATTGTATTTAAATCCGGTACTTCATCAGGCTATTCTACCCGACTAAATCAATTTAATCGAATGTAATATGATACAAAGGTTTTTAATGGTAATTTTATCAAAACTATCAACTTCTCAGAACGGCCAATTTTTGCATGTGAATCTTTTAAACTATAGATGTACAGTTTGTTTCATCTGATTGTAGAAGTTTAGTTTAGATTTTTTAGTCGAATTATACAGTAAGTATAAAAATGGCGTTTTAGACCCAGTCATATTAGAAATTCAATATGATATATGTATAAGCCTAATGGTTACTAGCGTACATTTACAAATACAAGATAGATAGAAATTGAACGCTGCGAACAAACGTGGATGTTTTTCTTTGCAAAATCTTAGAACAACAGAGATGAAGCAAAAGAAAAAATTATAATAGTATATTATGTTATTAGGAGAAAAAGTTATATTTTATGTGGCGTAGCTGGTGCAAGCTGGGCAGATAATTACAGCCGAGCCACATAAAGATACTTTTGCTCCGAATAACATATAGCATTTTTTCTTCAATCGTTTATAACAAAATCCGATGAAACTTACTATATCTCATCAGCGGCAGATAAAGTCGTCATCGGCAGAAAATAACTTTATCTGCCGCATGGCAATAAAGTGACAGTTTAGCATCATCAAGCTAGCAGGATAATGACACATTTTACTGCCGTTTGAAGAAAAAATACATTCTTTGAAGTTCCAGCGAGTCATTAGCCAATAATTGTTATTCCATGTAAATATTATATGTTGGCTAACATCAATAACAAAGGTTGCATTTACATCATTTTCTATAGGGTGTGCATGATATCGGGAGCAAAAAATATAAGCACGTAATTTACACAATAAAAACCTGTCAAGTCTTCCATAAGATTAAAAACTCGTCGGCTATTCTTCTGCGAACAATACACTTCGTGTTACAAACACGGTAGTTCGTAATAATTAAAGATCAATTTCACCAATAATTATAGCTACGAGTGGGCGGTACTTGTGAGTTGTCTAACGGAGAGAAAAGCACCTTAATCAATAACAAATCAAACGTTACTTCCAACAAAGCCATTGTACTGGTCCTGATCTGATTGTAGGAAGCAGCTCAGCTTAACCCGGTGGTCTTCATTGCGTAAAACACAAAATCTAATTAAGGAGCCGCAAAAGCCGTCGTCTTTCACTTTCCTTCAACAAGAAGCATTATTATTCTCCACAACTGACAGCCACCAAACTGTCAATGAAAATAATTTCGCCACGATAAGCTACGACCAACGTTTACCGGTTATCCGCCTCATCTACATCCGAGGCTGACAGCAAATTACGAAGTTTCCTCGCAAATAAACATAACTAAACAGAATGCAAATTAAAACGTGAATATCTGCACAAGACTCTTGCTTTAGATGAAGATATAATCTGCCTGACCAATAAGTACAGACGACATTTGTTGCATACACCTATCTGCCCATTCTAGCATCGTTTATTGTAGCTTGTTAGACTTGTCCTGGCATTGAAAAATATGCAGAAATGCGAACCTGTCTATAATGCACTTGTCTAATCATGTGGGCACGAAGAAAGCGGTAGTATCAGAGATTTCATAGAGTTTACACCAATCGATAGAGAGCCGATTGATTTAACCTTTGTAATTTTAGAATTTTAGTCCCAAAAAAGTGTCAGTATTATTCAAACCTTCAATTATTTGCTTTGCCATGTATGGACCACCTCCGATCAAATCGCGTTATAGGACAGATGTGTACAGTGCCGCAAGTGTTATTACCTAAGCAAAACAAATTGTGTGATACACTTGAGTTTTAATTAACAAATATTATATTATATGAGAGTGTACCCACAAAAATGGACGAGTTTCATTACTTCACAGCCGCTTCAAGACGTATTTGAGTAAAACATTGAAATTATTTTAATTTCTTGTTCGTACAGTTTACATAAGCACACTATTTATACCTGGTTAGATTTGAGAATCTATGACGAATGAAGAAAGGAAAATAGAGTAAAAATCAACCCTAGTATGAATTTACACAAAATCCAGCAAAAAGAAACCTTCAAAAATATGAGGCAGCAAGATACAAAAATATCTTCAAAAGGGAAGTTGCATCTAAGAATACACTTAGAAAATTCATAATCAAAAATGAATAACTAAGGATAGTTGAGGAAAAATTCCATATTGTTTACTTGTTACGATTGCAACCGTCGAGATGTTCTAGAACAGTGGCTCTCAATGGGGGCCATATGGCTCTCTATGCCCTCTAGCGGACCACTGAAGATCTGTAGTTGTACATTTTTAGTTCCACATAAACGATGCATTATTTAAGTTGTTCCCATAACAAAAGTTTTCATAATTATAGCGCTGGACCTAATGTCTATCCGGCGAGAGTTTGCAGCGATAGCGGGGATAGGGAACTAAATGCGGGCTGGTGATTGGTTTAGACGGCGGGCAAATTTACACCAGGAAAACTTATACCTGCCCACTTCGGTTATTTTCGTGACGTAAACAGCAATTATTTTAATATCATAAAAATAAGCTGCCAGTGTCAATTATGAGTCAATTTTTTCATAAAAGTTCATGAATATGTCGCATATCGGCAACAACGACGTTTTACACGCATTGGACAGCATGATTAATTATAAATATTTGTGATGACGATTTAAGTGATTCTGACTTTAATTATAGTGATGTAAAACAAAATTGTAAAATTAACTAATTTTTTTCTTCCATTCTGAAGCCTATGTTTTAAATGGCATTGGCAACTTTTTATGACATAATACGTTCTGTTTTTACTAAAGATAATAAATTAATTAATTAATCACTGAAATTATTGCGCTTCTATAGCTGCGTTCTTTCTCGCTCATTTTATAACAAACGCAAATGTTGGCCTCTCTGTTATTACTTTAAATCACGGTCTGCTAAATTGTGAAATAAACGTCACCCTCCACTTCCATTTTACAGATAATATCCAGTACAGCAACGATTCTCAATCTGTGTTCTGGTAGAGGTCGCTAAGTGTACCACAACTCCAGTACAGCGACAATGTAGTGTAGTGAATCGTAGATTCTGGTTTCTAATACTATGTTCTCCGATCTCAAACGATAAGATGCCACCGATTAACTCAGGAGAATGAGTCGAGTTCGGCTTACCTTAATAGGTGCGGAAATAAATTAAGGGCTGCCAAGTGACAGAGACAAACTAATACACAAATACAAAAATATTGCGCAACCATACTTACTGACTGACTTCATCAAATTGTATTGGCAGCAATTACTGAGATGGGTCCGAAAAATTAAAGCAATAATACAATTTCCCGAAACGAAGCATTTAGAATAAATATTGTCACTGATTGATTATGTTTCAAACTTCCCCAAATTCAATTTACGTTCTTATATAAGGGGTTTATCTTATCCAGGCGCCTGCATATATTTTCTTCTCGCTCAATCACAAATTATACCATCAGGCTGGAAACAATCGAATATAAAATGTTACAGGATAATTTAACTCAATCGACATGGGTCGTTCTAAAAGGCAAAGTCGGGAAAAAAGTGAAGGGTTCGCCGGTTTTCGCAATAATACAGATCTTAAAATGTGTCGGAACAGATGGAGGTGTTCCTGTTACCCTCAGCTTAGCTCAATCAGGAAGGGGTGGTTCGAAAGCTCACTCAAAACCGACGGCATTTACCCTATAATTTTGCTCAAAATATTACCCAGAACGCCAATCGTTTTTAGGGGATGAAAACATCTCGTGACCTAAAACGAGAAACGTTACGGAGCCATAAAAATTTCACCGGGTTAGATGCAAGCTGCCTCTTCGCCGTCCGCTAGGCTCCCTCCAAGTCGGCAGGTACACACAAAGTGGCCTCAAAAGACTTGCCACCTTCCTGAAAGGTTTGAAAAATTAACTCAAGCCGATATTCTTCAGGCTTGTTCAGTAAAAACACATGTTCTAGCTTCACATTTGACTACACTCGGTCTTCGCCAGTACGGGTTGAGGACCACAGATTTCAGAATTAAATCAAATAGATAAACTGATTCTGACAATATTAATATTTAATAATCCAACACACACAAACAAAGCCACAAGTCGGCCATAAAAATGTTACACCCTAACTCAAAAGTTATCGGGATTCCAGCAAAAGAAGTTGCCTTACCTACTAAATTACAATACACAAGTTATTGCATACCAAAAACATAACAGGGGTAATTTCCTCAACTATACGCAAATAATGAGGCGATATGAATTCGCAAGCGCAAAAGTTTCATAAAATGCGGCGCACACTATAGATATTCGCGGCACTCCCGTGTTACATTTAATAAAGAAAAGTACAAATTTTACATTTACCTTCAGCCAGATCACATACTGTTTAGGAGATGGCAGGTGACTGAGCCGAACCGGCTTAGCGGCGACGAAGGCAGCACCCACAAGGTTGAAGTCGAAATTCGGCCGAAATGAAGAAGTTCCTCACAGGAGATGTCAAAAGGGCAGCGCTACGAGTGGCACGACGCAAACAGGATTTGCAGATGCAATTCTTTTCACTAGGTGAGAGAACTTACGAGGCTTAATCGAGAGGTGTCTTCTTTGAATGTGTAATAAAGCAAAATGTTTTTCCCAGAAGCAGGTGAGCAAAAACGCCAAAACAAAAATAAACACTTCGCCCCGGAAATGATTACGTCAGTCACACTATGCCCCAAAACTTTCAGTAAACTTCCTTTATAATTCGGCCCGCCCCAATCGTCAAAAAGGCACCAATAATTACGTTAAAAAAAACCGCGAAACTTTAGAAGCCCCGCCGATCGTCTTTTCAGCGACCGGCGGTCACAATTCATTCACGTCTGTTGTACTCGGGAGCTGAGTGACAATTAAATTCTGAATGCACGGGGCTTGATGACGGCGCCCCGCGTCGGAATGAATCCATCTCACTTTCACCATTACCAGCTAAATTTTCTGTCCCATTATTGCACCACTAAAAAAAAATCTTGCAAAGAACTCGGGGGAAACCCCGACCAAACAATAAGGAAACGACAGCGAATTACGTCACCGCAACCGTGCACAAGGCACAGCTCACAAAGGAAAATTCCACAATGATCTCAAGTTGTTGCGTATGTATTTGGTAAAGGAAAAATCCAGAACATTTGACCGTTAATTTAAACGTTTCCAGCGAGCTTGGGGGCCGTGATTCGAGAAGCTAAGAAGGTATTGTTTTGTAATCTAATTTCGAAGAAAGAAAGTCACTTAGACTTGTACCAGCGATCAGCTGTACAGTATTTTATAGAATTGCTTACTAAAGGAATATACACGTCGCGGTATTCCAATGCCTGTCGGAATAAATTTAATTATAATCTCATTATTAAAATGACATTACACCCCCTTCACTAAAGGTCAATTTCCCAAACTGATCCTCAGAGCGACCGGGAAAGTCGCTAGAAGATTCGCTTAACTAACTATGCGAGTTGAGATAGCCTTCACTACTCGGGATCACAACCACTCCAAGACGGATAGCGTCAAATAACAGAGTGAGAAGAGAGAAGAGGTAAGATAGACCGGGTACGTCGGTGGAAAATACTAAAAACCTACATTGGCACTGGCGGTTCGGTGAAGCCTAGAAATCCCCTCCCCGGTCCAGGGGGCACTCCGACAGGGGTCCCATTACAGCTTCCTACCGAAATTCAAAATAGCTCGTAAGCACAACAAAAATCCGGGCCACCCCACCCCATTAAGGGTGGTGCCCACATCCAAAAGAATACCGACCATGGCCGAGCGACTATGGCACGCGTCCATGGGGTGACGGATAAGCAAGACGGCCGGACCCACTACCAGCTCATTCACCGGCCCCATGACACGGTTTAAGGGGAAAAGTGCCAAACGCAAAACAGGTGAGGACAATGAGAGGTGTCGCCCGACACACGGTAAAGGGATGATAGAACGAAGGAAGAAAAATAAGAGAGAAGAGAAGATATTCCACCTGGAATTTATGTTGCTCTAGAAAGAGCTTGTCACAATATGGAGAAGGTCATTCCTGTGAACTCTTCCGACCAACCGACCAATCGAACACAGGATACGAAACCCCATGGTTCCCAACCTAATTCTCGATGGGCCGTTAAAGAGGGCACGCAAGGCGTCACGGGATCAGCCTCTTGTGTTGGTCCCACAGCAACAAATGATCAGAGAAAGGGGTAGCCATACATATAATTGCAATTTTCAGTTTTGATATCTTTGTGTTTAATTTGGTTATTGTATGTATTATCTGTAACCTCATTTTACCTTACGGTGTAGAGGTAGGTGCTTTACGCGCTGGCATCTGGCTGTACAATGCTCAACTAGCCCCGGATTCAGGATACAGAGTTGGAGCAAGCGTTTTGGTGCTTGCGCAGCAACCATTGTGTGAAGTGTGTGTCTGCCTTGGTGATGTGTTGACCTCTTAGGTCTGTGGTTCTGAGTAGAGCACAGTTAATTTGGTGCCAAACTGTGAATGGTCTCACCGAGCCCGATTCTAATCGGCAAGGCTACGGAAAAGTTTCAACCCCCGATGGATTCGAACTGAGGACTTGCTGAATGCAAGCCTGGCACTTACCAACTGCGCCACGCGCTTATTACTAAAGATTGTAACATTATTTAGTAAATTTTTGTAAAAATTGCAAGTTAGACATTAAAACAGTTATAGATTTACTGTATTGCACGAATACAATTATAATATAAAGCTAGAAATACGTGAGAGCAGTGTTGTCCAGCTACAAATATAAATTTAGAACCTGTACAACTCTACATTTAAGTTAATCATCACATATCGCAAATGTGATTTAATTTCAAAAACATTTCTGTATTTATTACGTAATTTTGTTTAATTCCCATCCACTTAAGATTTTTAAATTAGTGAAGAATGCTTACACGAAAAAAGATATTTCATCCGGGATTAAATAACTAATTTTATGGTAAGCAACGTGCATGTGTCAGATATAAAATCGAATAATAACTTTTGTCAACGAAGTTTTACGTGACCAACACAGTCTACAAAATCATAAGTCAATAGGAAGAAAAATCCTTAATACTCGATCACTGCACAGGAAATGCAGCCATTCTGCAATTGTAAAATTTGTCTCTGTAGTACCTTGACAACGTTAAGCACATTTGATGTCGCAGTTTCCTTACACGTAAGCGATGTATATTACGTTGTATAAACCTCTCGGCTGATTAAGATATAATCTCACAAGATTCATCCTGCCAATCACTTGTTCGGCGTTGTAGCTACAAGGCGTATATTCGACACACGCACACAAAGACGGACATGTTCACATGCTCGTAAAACCGCTTCGCGACTTCATAACACAAATGCGCTTTGTTTGGAAATCAATTTCAGCAAAACAACTTTTGATTACAGAATTGATAGCCAAATCTCAGAGCTAGAGAATTTATGATTTTCCATAAGAAGACGTCATTTGTTCTGTAAGTAAAAACCGAACTTACAGTTACATTTAAACATGCTCGACTACATTCAAAAGCACGTAACATACATAGTAACTCACCCGAAAAATAGATAATTAGAGTAGGCTATAATTACTGTAGGTCATGAGTAACTGTTTGCTCCACGTCGTTAAAAAGCATTTGTGTTGTCATGTTGAAATGTTCTTGAATATTTTTTAAAATATTTGACAACTGAAACAAACAAAAACTAATACTCCAAAAATGTTAAAATCATTTTTATCGTATCATTATACATATTATTTATTTAGAGTCGAATTAGACACACCCATCAGCATAGCCAACAAAATATGTAGGTTCAACACTTCAATTTACTTATCTTTAGTATAGTACCTACTGAAAATTGTCAATTACTTATGTAAAATATATTTCGTCGGTATAAAAATTGATTGCTGCAAAATTCTATAATTTTGACGATCATCAGCAATAGAGCTGAATAGAGTAAGTACCGCATGTACTATAATTTTTCATAGATTTCTTTAGTAAACAATGTCATTTTGCATTTGCAGTTTGATGATACTAATTTTCATATTTTCACCAACAAATATTCTTGTTACTCACATTTCACATACCTACTGCAAATTATTTTTAAAAAATGCTATTCTGCTATAATAATGATTAATATTAAAGATACTCGTTAAGGAAAAATTCTTAGATGAACTTGTGCCATTTTGAAGAATTAGAAAACCAAATTTTAAAACCGTATGTAATTTACTAACTTTTCTTTTAGATGTTCCATTGTTTGACATACCTCTAAAACTCCGTACGCAACTTCAAACTTGATCTTTGAACTTAAAGCCTCTGCAATAAAAATCTCAACCGGCATCAATAAATAATTAAACGTGATGATGATTCTAAGAAATGTAAACGTTTATAGATAGTGCTGTGGTTTGTGTAAACTCAGTGGGTAAACGAGTATTTACCTGGATATTTACCCCTGCCTCGGGTAAATACCTAAAGACTGGATATTTATCAAATTTGTAATAGTTATGAAGCTAAACTAAATTTTACTCACCTAATAGTGCTTTTTTAATAAAACAAACTATACTTCGTTCAAATAGAGATAGAGTAATATCTGCAACCCAAATTACAAATATCAACAGTACGAACAATACCTTATGATTGTCGCTGTTTAAAATTTAAGAATTTTAAAATATTTCGTAAAATCAAAATGCATCGTGTACTCCAAAAGATGAAGGATGTCAATTTTATACAGTGACCGCCAAAAACTTGCCATCATATGGGAAATATTTTTATTTTTGATTTAAAAAAAAACTTTTTACGACATTAATTTGTTTTTGTTCAAAAACCTATTTAGCCCCTACCTATCATAGATACCTAAATTTTTACTTATTTAAAAAATACGTTTTTCGAAATTGTCAAAATTCAAAAAGTGCTATTTTTCGGAAATTTAATTAAATTTCAATGAGAATTTTTGAATGTGTTAGTTTTAACCAACTGAAAAATCTCAAAGCCAGAAGACACCTATTTTAAATATTTTTCAAAGTTTCACATACCAAGACTTAATTTTAAAATTCAATTTTGTTAGGCGAAGACTAAAAATTTGCAATTGGAAAAAATAATATAAAGTGTTAATTATTATAAGTTTTTATTATTTACCGAAAAGTAATTTGTTCGCATAATCTTTACGTTTTTGATGCAAGGCGCCTTTTAAAAGAAATATTTTTTAGTAATAATTAATATCTAATCAAATGGCTTTTAAAACTCTAATCTAGCCCTGTTAATAAATTACTGTTACAAAAATCCTGTAAATGTACTTTTACAGTTGTCTAAATTAGGATATTTTTCATTGTCCAGTTTACATGTTCTAAAACATCTCCTCATTTAGACAGCTGTAAAAGAACATTTACAGGATTTTTGTAACACTAATTTATTAACAGGGTTAGATTAGAGTTTTTAGAAGCCACTTGAATATATATTAATTATCATTAAAAATGTTTCTCCTAAAAAGCGTCGTGCATAAAAAACGCCAAAAATTTGCAAACATATAACTTTTCCGCAAATAATAAAACATCTGAAGGAGTAATTAACATTTTATATAATTTATTTTCAATTATAAATTTATAAAGTCATCACCTAAAAAATTTTGAATTTTAAAATTAAGTATTGGTATGTGGAATTTTAAAAATATTTTATGTCGACTACAAATATATTTCCACTTATTTAAATAACTAGTGTATAATTATAGTGTCAAATATATCGGGGACTTATTAAAATATCTGTTTTTTTAATATTCTTGGGATTTAACTAAATTGTTTTCAATATTTAAGTATTTTAAAAACTGATTTCCTGTTGAGTTTGTCAATTACTAAATATGGCAAACAGGCTTTGTACAATAATAATATACGAAATCAAGCTTGGCATTGAAATATTTGTTGTATGAATAATATGTTGGTGGCACTGTAAGTTCATGTCAAATTCGATGTTAGCAGGTTAGGTTTTGCGACAGTTTGTGTCAAAACTGACGCAAAACCTAACCTACTAACCTCGAATTTGACATAGACTTACAGTGTCACCAACATATTAACAACTTACTATGGATACATTTTTGATTGAGAAATTGTTGCAGTATCAATGTTGCCAGATTTATTTTTATTAATTTCGAAATATTTCGAAAAATACGGCCCAGGGATTTTTTTTCATATTTTTCCAGGGTTCATAAGGCATCCCTCAGTAACGCACCGTAGAGTTAATCCGCCATTTTTTGGACACCCTGTATAGATTTGTAAGATATTACATTTTCTTCTTTAAGTCAATATTAATTTGCCTGCATATTTCTTTCACGTACAAAACTTTAAAATATAAAAAAAATATCCAAAAGTACTGTAACATCAATTATATATATAATATACCGGTAAACCCATAATTACATATACCAGCTTTTGCTCTAACTCAAGAACTATTACTTAAATGTAATATTTTAGATATAGCTTCGGTTGTTACAGTTGACAAAAACAGGCCACTTTGGATCCAACATATTGAGAGTAAACGCATCTTCAAAAATAAATATTGTTTATTGTTGCTTTAACTGAGAAATAGATAAAAGCGAACGGGAGGTTTATTTGCGGGCTGCCGCCAATCCTTAAAATTGCATTCGCAGGCTCGTTTGCAAGCGCTGAAGTTCGAATCCCATCGCCGGTAATATCTTTTTATTTAAAAATTGATTTAATTTGCATTACCAAGCGTTTCCTTTTATTGTTTCAGTATTATTACGAACGTGAAGATATTTTTACCCCTATTTTCTTTTAATTTTTAAACTTGTTTAGTGTCACTTATGGGTGTCGAGAGTGCAGGTGCATAGTTCACGAGTGCTCTTGTTATCCGCGTGATAAGCGTATGTATAACACCACGTGTATTAACAAACTTATTTGTGTCAGTAATAACAAGTAATCAACACACAGTAGAATAGCCACCTATTGATATAGCCATCAACCCCTATGGGGTGATAGGCATTTCCCTGACACCAATTAAACGGTGTTTATACCGTAAGGCTGCAACCCAAAATACAAATATGAATTCTGTCAACAAAATCCAAGGCGATGAGATTCCCAACCAAAGGAATGAGATCACCAATAACCACGGTTCCCCTAATTTAGAAACGTCCTCCCCTGTAGTAAAACCCACTTATTCTAACATAACAAAAAATGCTTTTTCCCATCCAAGTAAAGAACAAGGTATCATCCTAAATTCCCTTCCGGACATTAAAATAAAAGAATACGTTGTTGCAATTGGTAACATTGTGGGACCCAAAAATATTATAGCTGCATCGAGAGTATCTAATCAACGAATCGGGATTTACCTATCGCAGAAACAAATAGTAGACAACCTAATAGCAAAACACCAAAATATAAACATCGATAATAACGAAATAGCAATTCGTAGATTAGTAGCCCCTAGTAAAAAAATTGTGCTTTCCAACGTATCACCTTCTATTCCGAATGAAATGATAGAAACGACACTAAAAGCCCTTGGAGTTAAAATAACATCGCCAATATATCTTATCAAAGCAGGATTCACCGATCCAGAATACTGCCATATAGTCAGCTACAGGAGATTTTTGTATATTAATCCTGAAGAAAGTACCTCCGTCCCACCTTCTTTTTTAATCAACCATGAACAGGATTCCTATAGAATATTCATACAAGATGATGAAATGAGGTGTTTCATATGCAAAGAACTAGGCCATACCGCATCCAAATGTCCCGAACCTCCTACTGATATCACAACTCACATCACGATATTAAACCAACAACAGGGCACAGAACTCCCTCGACTAAATCAACAACAGGTCACAGACCTTAACCCCCAGAAACGACCTAGATCACTTGCTGACGAAAACTCATCTGAAAATTTAAGCCAGCAGATAACAGAAAAACTACCACTCCAAAACGATACCAATACAGAAATTTCACTTTCCATGAAGAAAAAATCCAAGAAGTTAAAAAAGCAAGAAAAGAAAAAACGAAAAATAATAAATTCCCAGGGAAAAACACATGATGAACAAAAAGCCGAATTAGTAACACTTCTACAACCCCTACAGGCGACACTAGCCGAAGATCAATACCCATACTCATTTACACCCAACACTCTGGCAGAATTTATTCTGGACATGAAACATACACCGACGGAGACAATCAAACTCTACGCGCAAGTTGCTGAACCTATTACAAATACCCTAACTGATCTTTACCCTCTATTGACACACCAAAAGATGAAATACAGATTCACGCGTATTAAAAATATGCTTCTACATGATCTCCCCCAACCTGAAACCACAGAAAGCGACACAGGAAGCTCTAACCTAGAAGAACTCTCAGAATACTAACCACCCCTCATTCTATTACAAACAAAAATGGCTAACACAAACTCCCCATATTTCAGTATTATACACTTTAACTGCAATGGATTTTACTCCCATCTAGAGAATATTCAAACATTACTCCTTGAATGTCAACCAAAGGTACTCTGCCTTCAAGAATCACATTTAAAAGGCAACAAACAACCATATCTTAAAGGTTACGTCCCATACACTAAAAACCGCTGCACGAATCATGCCAGCGGGGGTGTAACTACTTTTATTAAAGACCACATCCACTCAGAACTAATTCAATTACAAACAGAACTAGAAGCCATAGCAATAAAAATTTACTGCCCTTACGTACTTATTATTTGCAACATATATATACCTCCCAATTACCAGCTTACCTCAACAGAAATAGACGAACTCATACAACAGCTTCAAGAACCGTTTATAATAGTGGGTGACTTTAACTCACATAGTACTACATGGGGATGTAGTAAAGGCAACAACAAAGGCAAGATAATTGACAAAATTCTGGACGAAAACAATATTACACTCCTTAATACTGGACAACCTACCCACTTTGACATGAGAACTAACACCTTCTCAGCTATTGATTTGTCACTATGTAGTCCCAGACAAGCCCTAAATCTAACTTGGTCAGTATTACCGAACACATACGATAGTGATCATTTTCCAGTATGTATCACCATCAATCAAAGAACCAACAGTATTAACAACAGCATCAATAACGGGACCAAAAAATGGAAAATAAATAAAGCGAATTGGGATATCTACAAAGAGCAGTTGAGGGAAAAACCATATATTTTTTCCGATCTAAAAGACATTAACATCAGCATAAATGAACTCAATTCGACAATTATCCAAGCAGCCACCCAAGCAATTCCAACATCCAAAAATATAAACTTCACATACAAAGTTCCTTGGTGGAACCATGATTGTAAGGAAGCTATCCACAGAAAAAACCAGGCATTCAACAAATATAAAAGATGCAAATCAATCGAAAATCTTATCTTCTACAAGAAAATGAGGGCAGAAGCAAGAAGAATCGTCAAATCAACAAAAAAATCATCTTGGGAAATGTATATCAACTCAATTAATTCAGAAACAACAACTAAGGAAATGTGGAATAAACTTAAAAGAATGAATGGAAACCCTTCGTCTTTCCATATTACTGGTGTAAAGAGTAAGAACCAAATATTTACTACACAAAAAGATATAGTAAATATATTAGCAACCCACTTCAAAAAACATTCAAGCACAGAAAATTATGATCCAGAGTTCCAAGCCCGAAAAGTAGAAATAGAAAAAGTGGAACTGATTATACCAGAAACTGAAAATGAAACCTACAACACTGACATACATCAAGATGAACTCGAATATGCTCTTGCGCAGACAAAAGAATCTAGTCCCGGAATAGATAATATACACTACTCAATGATCAAAAACAGTACCGAAAACCTAAAGCAAGAACTAACTAAACTGTACAACTACATATGGAAAACAGGAATATTGCCTGAACTCTGGAAAAAATCTATAGTGATTCCAATCTTGAAATCGAATAAACCGAAAGATGATCCAGATAGTTACCGACCCATTTCATTAACATCCACCATTTGTAAACTCCTAGAACGCATCATCAACAACAGACTGACAGTACATCTTGAGAACCTAAATCAGCTCAATAAAAATCAAAATGGTTTTCGAAGAAATCGTTCCACCCTAGACTGTATAAGTAAACTAGAGGTAATAGTAAAAAATGGGTTTATCAAAAAGGAATCTACAACAGCCGTCTTCTTTGACTTACAAAAAGCATACGATACCGTATGGAAACACAAAATTCTATCAGCTCTTATAGGATGGGGTTATAAAGGTCGACTTGTACACTTTATCAACAACTTCTTACAAGATAGGAAATTTGCAGTGCGACTGGGCAATACCATGTCTAGGGAAGAGATCCAAGAGAATGGAATTCCTCAGGGCTCTGTAATTAGCGTTACTCTATTTCTAATTGCTATAAATGACATTTTTGAGAGAATTCCAGCTACCCTTCAAATGTCACTGTTTGCAGATGACCTCGCCATATATATCTCTAGCAAAAACTCCAACATTACCCAAAGATACCTACAACAAGCTATTAATAACCTAGAACAGTGGTCTAAAGAAAACGGATTACGGTTCTCCTCTACAAAAACCAAGTGTCTAACCTTCTCTAGAAAACATAACCCTCCTACACCTGTCCTTACACTACATAACACTCCTCTCGACTATGCAAAGGAAATTAAATACCTTGGAGTTATACTTGACCGTAGAATGAATTGGATACCCCATATAAAAAGAACAATCGACAGTTGCAGGCGGTCACTGAACATCATAAAAATAATAGCACGCCAAGAGTGGGGAAACAATACAAAAACATTAAAATCTATAGTCAATACTCTAATTAGATCCAAAATAGAATATTGCCTCTGTATATATGGATCTACCACCAGCCCTATCTTAAAGTCGCTGTACTCAATATACCACCATGGTCTTCGACTTGCCACGGGAGCACATCGTACTAGCCCTGTACCTATCTTATATTCACTAACAGGCCAACTGCCTCTAAACTATAGACTCCTAATGCAGCTTTCAACATATACTATTCGTGTAATGGGCAACCCAAACCACCCCAACCAGTATGTAGTTACTCATCCTTTATTCCACAACCTTTATACCTTATCTAAAAGCATCATACCTCCTTTCAATATTCGTGCACATCACCTCTTTATCGACCTCGAACTCCAACCACTATTTACCCAAATGCCGACATCTCCACTTCCATATACCATCAGTACCCCTTTAATCAACCTAGAATTAGCAAAGTTTCCAAAAACCTCTACAAATCCCGTCGTATACCGAAATTTCTTATACGATATCCTTAATAACTCCCCAGATAAGGAAGTCTTATACACCGATGGTTCTAAAATGAATGACGTAGTTGGATGTGCCTTCAAACACAAAGACGTAACCTTCCAGTTCAAACTTCCAGACCTCTCGAGCATATACAGTGCAGAACTATACGCCATAAAAGAAGGTCTTAAATATATCCTGGAGAATAGCCATCATAATTTCGCAATCATCACAGACTCTCTCAGTGCCCTTCAAGGACTAATTAATACCCACTCCCAAAACGAATATGTGAAAGAAATCCACGCACTCAGACAAAAAATTGAAACCAAGAACAAAACAATAAATTTTATATGGATCCCATCACACACAAAAATCCAAGGTAATGAAGAAGTAGACCAACAAGCCAAAGAAGCTGCATCGAAGGACACATATGATACCTTGTACCACACGAGAACAGATCTAAAAACCTCGTTAAAATACAAACTTTCCACAAAATGGAATCAAGAATGGATGCGAATTACAGAAACCAAAAATTATTATACACCACTCCCTCCTGCTAAATGGACTAATACTAATTTAAAAAGAAATGAAGAAACAGTGGTAGCACGTCTCAAGGTTGGCCATACCAGGTTAACCCACGACTACTTACTACAACGAAGCGAACGTCCAATATGTGAACAGTGCAACACAAACTTAACAGTAACACATCTTCTATGTATGTGCCCTAAATACGAAGAAGCACGCGCAAAATACCTACTCGGAGGAAACCTACACACGGCATTCTCCAAACCAGACCAGCTACTGTTATATCTTAAAGACATACAAGTGTTTAATTTGCTGTGATGTATATAATTATAATTACCTATTGTAACCTAGTGCCATAAGACCTTGTTGTTGAGGCACTCAAATTTCTTAATAAAAAAAAAAAAAAAGAATATGCAAATAGTTGTTACATAAAAATTAATAGTGTGCATTTAGAATGTAAAGTAAAAAATGCTGCTTACAAAAAACGCATTATGTATATAACAAATTTAGTTAGGTTATATCAGACTAATCAAATTGACCGCATTAATTTTGTAAAAGCGGTGTCTTAAATTTAGCAAATCGAGTCTAATAGTAATTTTGTAAATACATAAGTCAGTATATCTAATAAGTTACAGAACCATCTCTTTTGTTTTTTCTTCCGCAATAAATCAAGTAGATATTCACCCTAGTTATACCTATTAGAAGTAGGTCGTAAAATAATGTGCCTTCAAGAGATGTAAGTATAGGTACCTACACCCTTTTTATTGCTTAAAATGATTCAGTTCTGGGAAAGGTTAAATTTGACCACAGCGCGCAAATGGTATTCAATTTTTCGTATTGGGGATTATAGAATTGTGATCCCGCTGGGTTTTGTGACCGCCGCGCGCTAATGGTATATGCCCTGCTTAAACATTGAACAACATCAAGAAATTAATAACTGAATATGACATCATGTATACAACATATAAGAAGGTTTAATTATTGAGCTCCATAGAAAAGAATGTTACATTGACTTACAGGGTTTTCTGATTGCTTTTCACCATGTATCAGTTGTGTTTCACTGTTTATCAAAAGTAATTCCCTTTTGTCAATATTGGCAAGTGTTGACAAGAGGGAAAAGCATTTGAGATAACGTGAAATACAACTAATACATAGTGAAAAACAATCGGAAATTCCTGTATTAGCAAAAGAAAGTAAAACCCGATAAAACAAAAACATTTATAGGTATCATTTTATGTAAAAATATCGATTCAAATACGAGAGTTGAGCTCTAATATGCTTAAGATTTAACATAGCACGCAATCACATCTATTTCAAACTACAGCAATTACTAAGCATATTAATTTACCGTATTTAACCGTTAAACCAGTTTCTAGAAATAAACATTATTTAAAAAAATAAACAAATAGTTTCTTACTAAGATGTTCTAAGAAAGCACTTACACTGAATACAAACAGCACAAAATTGATTTGCCTAAAAGTAACTTTGGTATGCAATTACCAGACTAAAAATGTTTAGTCTAATATGAAGTATTTATTAGGTTAATAAATCAATGACTACGGAGTTGTGGGGGAAGCCAATAAAGCGCTTAATACGTGAATTGCATCGAACTAATTTGTTGGGTTGTTTAGAAAATTCTAAACTGAATTCAAAAATTATACTAGATGTTGGTTTAAAAATTTCTATATTTGCTAAATGATTAAATACTTTTGGGAAAATATCTGTTTTGTAAACAACCCAAGTTTTATAACATACCTACCCAATTTCGCTGCAGAAATTTAAAATAAAATAGATTAATTTATTATTAAATAGATAAATTACTCAAAAAGATAAACCAAGCAATCGGCGTGGTTTTTTATATACTGGGTGTTTCAAAAAAGTGTTGCCAAACTTGGGGAGGTTATAGAAGACATTGCGGTTAAATTGTTTTGCATATAAACCCCTAGTCGAAAATGAGGCGTTTTGGCTCTGGAGCAATTTTTGTCCAAAAATGTTAGTGTTATCTTGTTGACAGAAGAAGACTTCAATATTTAGTTAATTTTTATTACATCAAGTCCTTGGTCTATAAAACTCCTGTAGCCACACGAGAAGAAC
The DNA here is from genome assembly GCA_940337035.1 of Agriotes lineatus. Classification (NCBI taxonomy): domain Eukaryota; kingdom Metazoa; phylum Arthropoda; class Insecta; order Coleoptera; family Elateridae; genus Agriotes; species Agriotes lineatus. The sequence goes on along the minus strand of CALNHX010002380.1, from coordinate 58,912 downwards.
TGGTAGGGAGAGTGATGGCAGCATGTCTTTTCGTGCAGATAGATCCCAGATACCTTACTACGGGTGCGCGATTCCATGACTCGACGGGCACATTATTTATGTAACGAGGTAAGGGGTCAATATTTCGAAGCATTGTTATAAATTTATAATTTTCGAGCTATCTTTAATCAATAGTAATTTACGATACAAGTGTGTAAAGCTACTCTGTAGTCACGATTGGGGCAGAGCTAAAACGCGAGTGAGCGAGCGTTTTAAGCCTCGCGAGTGACTAAAGATGCTTTACGCCTGTGTATCGTACAATATTTTATCTATGATAGAATCTAGAAAACACGGTAAATATAACAAAAAATTAAATGTAAATTAGGATTACCAGCAACGGGTAGTAATTTTGCGTGTTTCAAAATTTTAAACACGTTATTACTGACAACGTGCCTAATCAATTTTTTTAAACACGTTACTACTGACGACGTAAACTAATGAAAACAAGTTATTAAGTCGTTTTGCAAACTTAAAACTGCCAAATAAAAGGCAATTTTACACACTGTCGTAGATAAAATTAATTAAACATCGTAGTCTTTTTCTATCAACAAGATAACATTACGTTTTGAACAAAAATTGTTCCAGGGCCAAAACGGCTCATTTTCGACTAGGGGTTTATACGCAAAATTTTTTTACTGCAATGTCTTCTATAACCTGCCCAAGTTTGGCAACACCTTTTTGAAACAGCCTGTATATAATTTAGTTGTGGTTGGGAAAATTATAACAATTTCAAGAGATTCCGTTTTCACAAGAAAAATGTAAATATCTGGTTACACTTCAAGTAAAATTGAAATAAAAATTTCTAGGAACTTTAAGAAACATTTCTAGAAATGCTAGGATAATTTTCTTCAAGTTTCTGCAAAAGAACTAGTCAGAAATGCATGACCATGTTCAGTCAGACCAGCGGCATAACAGCAAACATTACAACTCGTATCACAATAGCATAATTTGAACACAAATTTATTAGAAATAAAGCCCTATTTTAATAACAAAATACTTAGGCAAGGCACGTCAGTATACTGCCACTAATAAATATTGTATGATCCGAAATTATTTTCATCTAGTATGGCTATGGAATATTTCCTAATTTATGAATCCAACTATAAATCACTTAAGAATTAAATGTCAAGTTCCACATTTAAGTGTAAATGTAGTTGCATTCACAAATTAGGAAATATTCCATAGCCCTACTAGATGAAAATTTTTATCATATACTTTACTAGCTTTTGCCTGCTGCTTCACTCGTGCAGGCAACCGTCTTGGACTTAAAAATAAATGCCATTTTCGCAATCAACGTCGCAAAAACCTCAATAACGACACCCATATCGATTATTTACCCCATTTCACACCCAAAGGAGTTGATTTTCGGAAAATCACGAAATATGTGTTTGCTTATTTGTTTTTAGGAGTACTCCTACGAAGTTTTTATTCGAAATGTCTATTTAATATTATTTTTCCATACAAAATTGAAACCCCCATTTTATCATTTTAGGGGTTGAATTTCGAAATATTCCTCCTTATTCCTTGTATACATCATAAAGGGAACCTCTTTCAGCTTTGTAGGTCCAAGGGTTTGGGCTGGGCGTTGATGAGTCAGGACTTTACTTTATATGTATTAAGATAAAGATTATGTTACTTATATTATTATTTTTAAATAATTATTAAATTATAACTACACTGTAATACAAAATATATAGGCGAGTGTATACCTGTTGTCACGATATTTCGTTTTCTGCCTAAAATTTTTACCTCATACAAGCAGGTAAAATTGCATGGGCCGTAGCCTCTATATACAGGGTGATTTAAATTAAGTGCGCACCATTGCTATTTTGGTTACTATTAATTTTACAAAGTAGGTTAAATTAGCAAACTAGTAGTATTTTTTTAATGGAACACCCTGTATATATTTCAAAAACTTGAAATAAAAATTTATTTGTGATATAAAAGTCTTAATACACTATTGTCTTAAAATAAATATTAAAGAAGTTAGAGGAGATTTTAGTTTACCTATATCAACAATACACAAATTCATAGTCGGCTGCTACTAAAAACAAAAACAATAACGTAAACATCAGAACTGTCAAAATCAATTTGTCGTACGTTTGCTTGTCGAAATTAATTAGTGTTGTTTATTTATTTCAATTAAAAACTTAAAACAAGCCTGCAATGAATTTTTACAGTAGAAATAATGTATAATGTTATTCGATTGTTTTTTTTATTAATTGCATATTAATCAGCACCGAAAACACTATTAGTTTGCTAATTTAACCTACTTTGTAAAATCAATAATAAGAAAGATAGCAATGGTGCAAGTAACAGTTTATTTAAATGGTTGCGGATGTACTTGATCGCCATTAAGCTTGCCCAAACCCGATAACTGGTTTTCACTTACATAAAATGCAAGTTAAATAAAGTTATTGCATTATAGTGTGGGGCTATTTAATTATTTTTATTTATATTTATATAAGCAAAAATTGTTTAAATTTGTTGCATAATATTTATACAATTGGTTTGATTTAGTAAAATAATATGGATTGTGACTGCGACTATAAATGCGGATAGGCGAACTGCGAAACTACATATATTGTATTCTTGTGTTTTTGTCTTTTTTCTATTCTTTTCCACATATAAAAATTATCTTTCTTTTTAGGTTTCCAAAGTGTTATATGTACTGATTAATGGTATTCATGTATTATGAGAATTGTAGAGGACTTCGGAGCAAACTTTCTGAATTGTACAAAACTTCATGGACCTTTGATTATGACATAATATGTCTGACGGAAACATGGCTGACCACTGGAATTTTGGACGGTGAAATTTGGATAATTCTGTTTATAGTATATTGAGATGCGACCGAAATTCAGAATTAACCAAAGAAAGTAGAGGGGGTGGAGTCTTAGTTGCGGTAAGGAAAAAATATAAAATTTTAAGCTGTGTGTTAGATGGAGGTGTAGGATATGAAACTCTATGTATAAAATTAAAAGAAAAAGTATTAACAATAGTAAACGTATACATACCACCAAATTCAACTGTTGATCGGTACTCCCAATTGTTTGCTTTTATTGAACAGCACGCTTTAGTAAACTATAAAAAAAACATCTGTATTCTTGGTGATTTCAATATACAACACATTTGTGGTCCGGATTCTGATTTAACTCTATTTGACTCAAGGCACAGAGAATTATTTCTGTTTCTGACCTCACACGGACTTAAACTAATAAACAACATCAAAAATACTAATGACAAGACATTAGATTTAGCGATTACCTACTTCAGAATATTCTAAATTTAACTGGTTAGTAAAAAAAGAAGAACACCCTTTACTTAAACTAGACTTGCATCACCCCGCATTTGCATTAGAATTTAAATTTATATCTGTCAATAAGAAAAAAGTGATTAAAAACTCACAAATACACAATTTTCAAAAGTGTAATTTTTTTAATTTAAGCATAGCATATAGAGATGCAAACTAACAATCTGTCTTAGAAAATAATAATGTTGACAAAGCTCCTGAAATAGTTTATAAAATAGTAAGTATATGATATATTTAATGTAAATGTCCCAAAATTCACAGATGAAAGGTTTACTAACAGAAAACCTCGGTTTCCCCCATGGTTTAATGAAGAAATCATAGTTTCAAAAACAGAAAAACTATTACAACAAGATTAAAAATCTATCTTAACACCACTATGCGGCATACAAAGGCATTAGGAGATTGAAATCACTAATCAGTACGGAATATAAAAATTAGGTATATCAAATCAACTGAAGATGCTGTTACTCAGAATATTAATACTTTTTGGACTTACGTTCAACATAAACGCAAGGCCAGTGGCAATCATACCACACAATTTCAGGCAAAATGTGCTGTTGTACAGAACAATGAGGCAGAGAACGCAATCGGTCGTTTTTTCCAGTCCGTCTGTGAAACAGATTCATATAATTATGACACCAATTTTTTAAATGCGGATGGTACTTTAGATATATTTCATATTCAAACCATCACTAGCGACGACTTCAAAATAGCAATCAGGAGGTTGAGACCGAAGAAATCGGCTGGTTCCGATTTTGTTCCCCCGTATGTTTTAAAGGGATGTGCACAATGGCTTGAGTTACCATTGGTACACATTTATAATCTAGCGGTGAACTCTGCAACATTTCCTGATGTATGGAAAGAGTCAATAGTTATACAATTGCATAAAAATGTTAGTAGAACGGATGTTAGTAACTATCGACCGATTTCTCTGATATCATCTCCTGCTAAAGTGTTCGAGCAAATTATTTATAATAAACTATTTAACCACGTAAAGCCGGTAATATCCGCTGCTCAACATGGTTTTGTCTCTTAAAAATCAACAGTAACCAATTTATCCGTATTTACTAATAAAATTTATGAAATACGAGAAAAAACAAACAAGTAGATACAATTTACACCGATTTCAAAAAAGCTTTCGATAAAGTAAATCACGAAATACTGTTGAATAAGTTGAACGGATGTAGGCTGTCTCATAATATGCTAAGATTCTTCGCGTCGTACTTAAGCTTCCGCAGATTTACAGTTAAATTAAATGGAAATACATCGGGAAAGTTTACAGCAAATTCTGGAGTCCCATAAGGTTCCAACTTAATGCTTTTGTTATTTTTAATATTTATTAATGACCTACCCGATGTATTAAGTACCACTAAATCTCTCTTGTACGCAGATGACCAAAAAATTTTTCAAAAAATTTACTCACTTCAAGATTGTTTAAACTTACAAAAAGACATAAATAACTTGTATGACTGGAGTGTCAAAAATAAACTCCCACTTAATGTAAATAAATGTCAAGTGTTGTCTTTTGCTCGCAATAAAACTCCAATATTATTCGATTATAAAATTGCTGATAATGTACTACAGCGAACCAACTGTATTAAGAATCTTGGTGTAAGGTATGATGACTCTTTGAGTTTCTAAAAACATGTACAATGCATCATTTCCGACTCATATCGAAATTTGGGATTTATATTAAGGCAATCACATGAATTTAGGAATATAAAAACTGTCAAAATACTATATTATACAATAGTAAGACCAAAACTGGAGTACGCATCAACTATCTGGTATCCAAATAATATAGGAGAAACTAAACAAATTGAAAAAATACAAAATAAATTCCTTAGATACCTTTATTACAAAAAATATCCAAGATATCCAGATTATCATTTTATTAGATCAACAAATCTACGCCAAGAGTTTGAAATTCAGAACCTCAGTATCCGTAGAAATATCTCGCTTTTACAGTTTGGTTTTAAATTTGGAATAATGTACTTTGCGATGGTTATTTATTATCATTGTTTAAAATACGCCTACCACCAAAAAATACCAATGCCATGGCCATGTTTCACGTTCCACCTGTTGAGTTCCCATTTAGAATTCCAATTTTAGTGATGTTTCGACTTCTAAATGAAATATGCTTGTTAAACGACATTGACTTAACCATGAAATATAAATATTTCTTAAAACTAGTCACAAACTATTACAGCTTCTAATTATGCTTATAATCAGAAGTAATACTATAAGTACTTCGATATTATCGGGTTATATGTCGATAACTTGTTGCACAATAATAAAAGAGTGTCAGTTTTGACAGGTTAAATAGTCCGACCGCGTCAGCGGGAGGATTATTCTGTCAAACTGACACGATTTGTTATTTTGCAGGAAGTTTGAGACGTATAACCTGTTCGAAGTACGCATTGTATTCGATTTGATTATTTTTTGCGAAAATTTTAATATTAGGAACAAATAAATATTTTATTGGCAGCTCCATTTGTTTGTATTAACCTAGCTGAAAGTCGTCTCCATGAAAACAACATCAAGTTGACAAAAGTTATGTATTGCGTTGCCTAGTAAAGTTACTCTAGTATAATCGATTTTGTATAATCGAAATTATACAAGATAACTTAACTAAATCCAGCCTTCTGATTGGTTGAGATCGCTACGAAAAAAATAATCAATGAAATGTTACTATTACTATGTCAAACCAATAATTGTACCAGAGTCATCTACAAAATTCTACAATAATCTGTATGATCTGCATATTAAATAGTTAATGCATGTTACTATTTAATAGTTAAGTTTTTTGTGCTCTAACTGCATTAATGCATAAAATATTCATGTAAAAAGATCTTCGACCTGTTTGAATCTTGATTAGTAAATTAATAATAAATAAATAAAACAACATGCAGATCCACGGTACATTGTTTTATACTGCCTTGCTTTAATAAAACATCTGCACATTAAGAATTTTAAAGACAGAATTATTCTGTAAAGTATCTTGAAGAACTCCAAAAATGAGTGCTAATTGTTTTGTAATCTATAATTTACATACCAGACCAAATGAGTAATAAGTACGTAATTAGCCTGAAAAAAAATCTTTTGCTTTCTTTACTAATGACACGCCTACCTGCTTTTAACAAGTTGCCATAAGGTTTACAAGATACCAGTTGTAAGAGTATATTGAAATAACATGACTGGCAACTGAATCCAAGCGCTACGCCACCATGCGGTAGAATTTTGAACTGTATCAATGAGGTCGAAATTTACACTCGCATTGAGCTAAATGGTTTATGCTAACTTTTGTTGGCTTATTACAAAGTTACTAATGCGAGAAACGTCTTTATACTAGGGAATATTTATTCTGGCAACTTTCTCCTCTGACTCAGACCTACAACTACCCCGCTAATCACTATTTAAATTATTTTACTTTTATTTTCGAGCGCAGCTGTAATACGGTGGTACATGCCTACATTTATTTACCTTGCTTCTTCTTGTTTTTAATAGGTTTGTTCTTGCTGAAGTTCAGTGTCTTGTTTATATTTATTAATTTATTGTTTATATTTTTAATAACGGAATATCTTTAACGTAAAAATGGTTCGTGAACGTGAGGGAGCTAGATTTTCTCCTGTACCAAATAAATCGAAACGGTTTTGTTGCGTGTATAGTTGTAAATCACTATCAAAACGCGATACAACTGTGCGGTTCCATAAGTTTCCTAAAGAAGGAGAATTTCTAAAAATTAATAATCAGAAAGCAGATCGGCGAAAGGAATGGATTCGTTTACTTACAATGGTGAAAAAAGTTACAGAAAGTATGCATGTTTGTTCTCTGCATTTTAAAAAAGAAGATTATATTCTTCCTGGTGAGCACAATACTTATTATCGTAATGATATAAATTAAAATGTATAATGCAAAACCAATAACACAAGAAGTAAACGCAAAACAAGTTTAACGCCGAAGTTTGTAGGCAAAGAGCAACGACACTTGTTTTAACATTTTCTTGACTTTGGCACCCACAATAAATAACATGTCCAGAATTAATTAATTGTTCCCCTTCAATATAATTTCTAGAAGAAAATGTTGCTTGTGCATAATTGCAAATATTCACGACACTTTACTTACAATCAACCGTTTGACTGACTTCTGCGCGTGTAACGAACTTATTTATTTGTACTATTGATGACTAATACGTGACTATTAAAGTATCATTAGAACATCTTTAACTACATTCCATAAGACTTAAAATTCCCGAATAGTTGCTGTGTGTAAGAAATACTTACCTACTAGAAATAGAAACTTTGTAAATAATGCAGCATGACTTAATAGCAAATTGATGTACTCACGGCTGGTGAAATTATTTATTTCTATCAAAACAGCTCTATTAAAGTCCCATTTAAACATCTTTAATTAAAATGCATATCATGAAGACTTATAATTTCTCAATATTAGGCCCGTAAAATTATTTAAGAAAATACTAGAAATCTGTTAAATGTAGCATTGGTATATTTACGCACTACTGATTAAATTATTTATTTATGGTAAAACAGCCCTATTAAAATCCCGTTTACACATCTTTAATTAAAGTGCATACCATGAAAGCTTAAAATATCCCAATATTATGCCCCTAAAATTATTTAAATAAATACTAAAAAACATTTAAAATCAGCGCTTAAGTAGGGAAATGCATAGGCTTTAAGAATCGTACCTACTTAGAGCGGCCATGTAACTAAGCTCCGCCTTCAGTTCACTTCCCAATACCAATACAACAGAGACATCAGTATACCTACAAATTTCAATAATTTCAACGTCTCCCGCATTTACAATCTAAAAGTGTCTTTTTTACTTTTTCACTTGCTTGTATTGCTGCAAATGCTTTTACTGCTTTAACTATGTCTATATTTTGCTGGGCCATTCTCTATTGCTAGAAGGGATACGTCATGTAATAATATATCTTGAGGGGTGCGGCTCCTGAGAACTTCTTTTGTAATTTTCAATTTTCAAAATGATCTTTCTGCACTCGCAGTGCTCAACGGTAATGTAAGTTACAGCTTTAAAGTCACAATTACAGTTGTGAGGCTATTAACTTTGAAAACAATATATATTCAAGGAAATGAAAAATATTTATCCCCGTTAGTTCGTGACACATAAGGCTATTGTTCGTAAATGTGCCAAGCTCTAAGCCGAAGGCCTCACTTAAATATTTGTTGTAAAACGTTTCCATGTCTTCGCATTTTTTTGAATTCTCGGTTATGCATATTTAAATTTTAAATTACAGTTGCACAACGAAATTAATTTTTTCATTTACTTGCAGTAGCGATTTGAAACTTTGATATAGCTGTGACGTTACAATGTCTACCACACTTTAGAAAACATTGATCTTAAACAGTTGTTCAAACTATGTTTGATCATGGGTTTTAAGTAAATAGTGTGAAATAAGCTGTAATCAAGTAAACACAAAAGTCCACGCAATTAGCCCACAAAAACTGCATAAATTGCGCCAGATAAGGTATGTGTCGTGATAACAGTTAAATGTAAGCGACACATGCAATCAAGCGCCAGTTCCGTATTTACAAACAGACGTTGCACTTTTTACATGTGTAGTATATCGTATGTCAAAAGCACAACGCTGCGATTGTGCAATGCTAGTGGGTCAACATAACAACTCAAGCATTCAGAATTACGTTAGTTTAAACATATATGATTGTAATTTTTAATAATAGGTCGTAACCACGGCATACATTTATTGTATATATAGCTCTGTGATACGTCTTAAGAATTCAATATACCTTTAACCACGATCGTATATTCATTGATGGGGACGAACACAGGCTTCAAATGTTCGTAAAGAGTTGGCATGGCCTGGCCTTCTCACCCTGTCTCTCAACAACAACCTAAGCTCCACATCTCCTGTCAAAAAACTAAACTGGTTTTACAACAAACATAAAAGGTGCTAAGTTCCAATTAATTTTGGCTACCATCTTTTACATTGGTCCCTTGAGCCAACAACTCTCCGGTCACGAAGAAGCCGGAATTTGGAGGGACATTGGTCCTACAAGCCAACAACTCCCCGGTCAAGAGGAAACTGGATTTTTTGGGTAAAAATCCTCAAGCCAACCAATTGGAGGCTGAAAGAAAGTTAGTGCAACAATCAAGAGTCCTGGACACGCGGAACAGATTCGAAACTATGGGCAAGTAAGCAACTGGACCGGATCTGCCATATCCCTAGGAAAAATTTGAAGGACTCGCAACAAGATTGGTATGTACTTTTCTGTGTAAAGATTGGGGAGAAGTTCAAATTGAGCCGTCGCCAAGGAGAAAACGTCCTACGACTCAATCAAAGGAATTCCACCACAGGAAAAGGCGAGAATTAGCATAAGTCCTGCTAATAATTTCCAAGGGCTTCCGCCGTGCAGCGAGAAGAATCTTCGGCGGCAATCAACCCGCTAAGAACTTGGAAAGTACGTAAAGTGGTAAGATACTACTTATTAAACCAGTTTTAGTTCCAAAGCCAATAAAAAGGCCGCATCGACATGGAGTCAATTATAAAGGAGCAGAAGCAGCTGGCGGACAAAATGTGCCAACTGCACACAAATATGAAGCAGAAAGAATCAGATGTACGTAGCCAAGAAAGAGGATGAATTAGAAGGATTGTGGAAGGCATTCGAGGGCGGTGATATGGACCTACGAAAGCGACTTCCAGCAGATCATGAATACATTAAAAAGGATTTCTACAGCCAGGTGAAAGAAAGATTTCAAGTAATTACAGATTACATACACGAATGGCAGGAAAAGCTAAATCCAGCCAGTGAGGAGAGTAACGGCTTAGAAACTGAGAAATTGGAAAACCCTATCGAACAAGGAGGCAGACTTAAGAAGCAAGAAATTAAAATGGGGTTATTTAGCGAAATATTGGATGAAGCCGTGTCAGCATTAGAACAAGCCCAGGCGAAAATGGTCTACGAACATAAGGCGAGCAAAATATGCGAGCAGTGGGAAAACATCACTAGTCTTCATGAGGAGATTCTCGGAGGGGAGCAGGAATTTGCAGAGGATTAATTTACGCACGAAATTTACAATCAGATGCGAGAACCTTATAACCAGGTAATAGCTCAAATATTTAACAAAATAAGTAGCATCCCGAGAAGTGAGCACCCACGAGCACGAGAAGAATTGGCCATCCCACTGCCCAAAATCACAATGCCAATGTTCGAAGCAAGTTATGAAAATTGGACCACGTTCCACGACATTTTTGGGCGACTCATCCGCAACAATGCCACATTAGGCAAGGTATAGAAAATGCAGTACCTCAAAATTTACCTGAGAGGCGAGGCAAGTAAATTAATAAAACATTTCGACTCATCGGACGCTAACTATGAAACCGCATGGGACATTGGGCGAAGTAGGCCTGCTAAGAGTTTGGGCGTTGTAGAGTTTGGGGATTATGGACCAACTGATTTGGCGATGTGGCCCTAGAAAATCTTTGGGCGTTGTGGTTGCTTTGGGCGAAGTGGGCCTGCTAACTATTTGGGGGTTGTGGGCGCACTTTGGGCGTTGTGGGCATTGGGAGTTATGGACTTTGGGCGAAGTATCCAGGCCCCGGTGAAAGTCTTCACCCCGCCTCTAACAAGTATTTCTGAGTCACCGCGCCGAGATAAGAGGCTTCCGTCGGCAGCTGAGTATCTGTCGACATAAGTAACACCCGTCGAACACAACAGAAGCGCATTTCCCAAAGTCCTACAAAGTATTGTGCTCGCATAATTTTTAAGCGCTAACGGTATACAGTGATGTAGACATCTAATTTACGGTGGCGTTCTTTAAGAAGCCCATATAATGCCGTAATTTAGTCATAAACTGTAGTATGCATGAAGTAACCAATAACCTATGTCTAAGTATTTGATGAAAATCAATAATTATGTTTAGCAATCTGTAACAATCCTATGATATCATATTTATAGATCTTACCGGTTAGTTAGCCTGTTAATTGTACCTACTTATATTTGCATTCAATGTAATTATATTAAATTACCCCGTGCTTTTTATTTTTGCATGAGTGTCATATTTGTTTGTGTGCGCAAAGAAATTTAGCGGCTGCAAGGGATTTAATCAAGATAATTCCAATGAAGCAAGACGCTGGCCATCACACACGAACACTGCCAAAAAACCAAGAAGATTGTTTCCATTTAGGATGTCAAAGCACAAATATCACTAAGACTTCAAAACCTGTGGTGCTCAGTTTATAACATTTAATTCCATTCAACAAGCCCTCGCCCTGATTAAAGACTATCAATGTAAACTACGACCAAAATTTTGTTACAATTGGGACGAATGGCACTTCTATTTTCCCGATTTGTCATCTTACCAACTATTACAGTAGAGTCGAAACCAGTTTTGTGTCAGAAACGCCGATTAATTATGTAACAAATTGACGCCCAGCATCGTAGCGTTGATTTCGCCTGTAAGAAGTTGTAATGTAATGCAATGGTTCTCAATCTTTTTATTTCTCTTGGCAATCCTAAGAATTACATCAATGTAACCCTCTCACCAGCTCTCCACCAGCAGTATCCACTCTATAATAAAATCCTATGTTGGTCTGTGTGTAAGTTCGGATGTCCGCCGTTTTTTCATTTTGACTGGACGTCCAGGGAAGAGCCCCGAAAGCCCACATGGAGAGGGGCGCAGTCCCGGGGGCCCCTTTGGAGAGGGGCGCAGCCCCGGGGGCCCCTTTGGAGAGGGGCGCAGCCCCGAGGGCCCCCTTGGAGAGAGGCGGAGCCCCGAGAGCCCACTTGGAGAGGGGCGCAGGCCCGGGGGCCCCGTTGGAGAGGGGCACAGCCCCGGGGGCCCCCTTGGGAAGGGGCACAGCCCCGGGGGCCTTCCTGGAGTGGGGCGAAGCTCTGAGGGCCCCTTTGGAGAGGAGCGCAGCCCCGAAAGCCCACATGGAGAGGGGCGCAGTCCCGGGGGCCCCTTTGGAGAGGGGCGCAGCCCCGAGGGCCCCCTTGGAGAGAGGCGGAGCCCCGAGAGCCCACTTGGAGAGGGGCGCAGGCCCGGGGGCCCCGTTGGAGAGGGGCACAGCTCCGGGGGCCCCCTTGGGAAGGGGCACAGCCCCGGGGGCCTTCCTGGAGTGGGGCGAAGCTCTGAGGGCCCCTTTGGAGAGGAGCGCAGCCCCGAAAGCCCACATGGAGAGGGGCGCAGTCCCGGGGGCCCCTTTGGAGAGGGGCGCAGCCCCGGGGGCCCCTTTGGAGAGGGGCGCAGCCCCGAGGGCCCCCTTGGAGAGAGGCGGAGCCCCGAGAGCCCACTTGGAGAGGGGCGCAGGCCCGGGGGCCCCGTTGGAGAGGGGCACAGCCCCGGGGGCCCCCTTGGGAAGGGGCACAGCCCCGGGGGCCTTCCTGGAGTGGGGCGAAGCTCTGAGGGCCCCTTTGGAGAGGAGCGCAGCCCCGAAAGCCCACATGGAGAGGGGCGCAGTCCCGGGGGCCCCTTTGGAGAGGGGCGCAGCCCCGAGGGCCCCCTTGGAGAGAGGCGGAGCCCCGAGAGCCCACTTGGAGAGGGGCGCAGGCCCGGGGGCCCCGTTGGAGAGGGGCACAGCCCCGGGGGCCCCCTTGGGAAGGGGCACAGCCCCGGGGGCCTTCCTGGAGTGGGGCGAAGCTCTGAGGGCCCCTTTGGAGAGGAGCGCAGCCCCGAAAGCCCACATGGAGAGGGGCGCAGTCCCGGGGGCCCCTTTGGAGACCGCGCAATAGCGCGCGCAGCCCCGTTTGAAAAAACGTTATAAAACTTTCAAAACTTCCTATCTCTAGGAACATTACTCGTTTTCACATTGCTTTTCTACATTTAGCTCTCCTGTCAAAACTGTCAACTGTCGTAAACGCCCTCTGCGGTTAAATAACTAAACTGTAACTGTAAATCTGTAAACGTCAGATCAATGATTCAATCGTGTTGTTATTACAGCGAGTATAGAAAGCGCCACTCCAGTCGATAAATAGTAGGTACTAAATTTTCAAGTTTTTAGTTTAAAAGAAAAAGTAACAAAAATGATACTTATAGTAACAAAGTAACCAACTAAATGGAAAAGTATCAATTTTGTTACAAAAGTAACAACTTTCACAACCCTGCACAGACCGCGTCTTCGAGCTCAACACCCGAATTCGACCGTAAATTGTGTCTTTGGCCCGGAATCGATCCCATGACGTCCAAATTTCCAGACAAAACACTCCACCACTGCGCCATTCTGCAGAATCCATTCTAGACAGACCAGTCTAGACAGTTGACACGTTGCAGCTTCTCCAGTCGATAAATAGTAGGTACTAAATTTTCAAGTTTTTAGTTTAAAAGAAAAAGTAACAAAAATGATACTTATAGTAACAAAGTAACCAACTAAATGGAAAAGTATCAATTTTGTTACAAAAGTAACAACTTTCACAACCCTGCACAGACCGCGTCTTCGAGCTCAACACCCGAATTCGACCGTAAATTGTGTCTTTGGCCCGGAATCGATCCCATGACGTCCAGATTTCCAGACAAAATACTCCACCACTGCGCCATTCTGCAGAATCCATTCTAGACAGACCAGTCTAGACAGTTGACACGTTGCAGCCGATTGTTCTCGAACCTTCCACCGTTCTAGACAGCTCGAGCAGACGCGCCCGCTGATTCGAGCGATCATTCGCAGCAGAGAACGGTCGGGTCTTCTCGGTCCGTTTCGACGCAATTCAAACAAAGATGGACGACGACATAACAATTGAGAACGTAGTGCAGAGAGAGGGAGATGGAAATGAGATGTTGCCGGAGTTTCACTTCGAGGTGCCGTTGGAGAGAGAGAGTTTTGAGAGAGCAGCCCCGTCTGCGGTAGGAGAGAGAGGTTTTCTGGATAATAGCGTGATTTATCACTACATTAAACAGATTTTTTACAACACCAACCCCATGACCAACCAAAAAGTGACGATTGACTAATCCTACTAACCTAATCTTGCTGATGTACTACCTAATGGACGTTTTCCAGCCAAGATGTAATTAATCCACTAACCCCACTAACCTAACTAATCGTAACTAATTCACTAACCCCAGAGAGAGGGAGATGGAAATGAGATGTTGCCGGAGTTTCACTTCGAGGTGCCGTTGGAGAGAGCGCAATTTGCGCGCGAAGCGTCGTTTATATTCAATATGTCTGGTCCTCAGTTCTATACGTTCCTTTAAGGAAACTGTACGTTGTTTTGGTATTGACTGTGTTCATATAATTAATAAAAATTAACGCTTATTTGGAAGCTTAAAAGCTACTGCTGCCCCCTTTCTTACAATCTCCTCCCACCCTCCCACTGAGAATTGCTATTCTAATCCACAGAACGAATCCATACTGTTAGATTAAACTTTATTTTCCATACCATACAAAAACAAAATTATAGCATCTTTAAGAACATTTTCTTTCGTTTATTGTTATTTTCCGCTTTTCTATTAAGCTTGAAGTTGTAGATATTTTCCGATCTAATTGAGTTTATTAGTCCGAGTTATTGTTGTTGATTCGCGTATGTAGACTTCTATAAGGTTTTTTTGTTAAAATATCTGTCTGTCATCTATAGTTTCTCCCTTGTTATGACGTAATTTTATCTTTTACTCTAATTTCTCTTCTAAATGCTGTACAATCTATATTTGACTATATTCTATTATTTTCTGCATCAAGTTTTGAAATTATCTTTTCCGTCAATCGTTTATATATCGACTCATTAATGCATGATTTTGTCTAAAAAATCATGCATTAATAGACCCGTTTTCGCAATGATTTTATATAGGCAACCATACGTACTAAACGTCAAATGTATCTGAAATGTCAAAACTAAAGGTAAAATTATTCCGTGGATTTATTAATATAAATAATTACATTAGAAAACGATTCGCTCAATATCTTTGTGGCAGTTTGTATTTTATACCTATCGAGTTCTCAATGTATCCTTCGGCAACAGAGGTGGATTTCCAACCGCCAAGTATTTTAATTGCCGCAAAATTGTTCCGGCATCGGCAACCATACGTACTAAACGTCAAATGTATCTGAAATGTCAAAACTAATAAATATTTTTGATGGATTTTAATAAACGTACGATTGACGGAAAAGTCTTGTAACCAACTCTTATGTTAATCGGTGATTAATAATCTCGCTCATTAACGCGTTCGCTCGCTCCACTCGCTCACGCGTTAAAATCTCTCGATTATTAATCACCTTTATTAACACACTTGTTGGTTAAATAACCATTTTGCCACAATCTTGATTTTGTTGCTTTATTGAATCAACTGTATCTTCAGCTAAAAGTAGTAACTTTATTACTTTTCGTAATTATTTGCTTTCTTATTTA
Source organism: Agriotes lineatus (assembly GCA_940337035.1). NCBI lineage: Eukaryota > Metazoa > Arthropoda > Insecta > Coleoptera > Elateridae > Agriotes > Agriotes lineatus. The sequence continues at coordinate 43,225 of CALNHX010002380.1, read as the reverse complement.
TTTACATTTAGAGACATTACTATGCGTGCAATATATTATTTGATTAATATTTTATTAATTTCACTTTTTGCAGATTTTAGTGGTAGCGTTAATTATTTTGATGTAAGTTTGACTTCTACCTTTTTACTTTCTCGCATACGGTAGTATAGAGAAAGTATTGTAATCGTCAAAAAAATTGACTTCGAGATTTTGACGAATCTTGACGTTTTAGACCTCCTAGAGTCCGAAAAAACCATTTTTCGAATTATGTCTGTGTGTGTGTATGTGTGTGCGTGTGTGCGTGCGTGTGTGTGTGTGTGAACACGATAACTTAAAAACGAAATAAGCTAGACCCTTGAAATTATGTACATAGTCATTATTCAAAATTTGTAGATTCCTATCCAATTTTGAGCGAAATCGGTTAACCGGAAGTGGCACTTTACCTAAACAGGTAGCGGTACCTATTCAAGTAAAGTACCAATTTGCTTCGAGATATTTGAACAAAATTTTGTACATACATTTCTTATGTAGAAAAACTACTAGATATTAGATTTCAGCATGATCGGTTAACCGGAAGTGGCATTTTACCTAAACAGGTAGCGGTATCCATTCATGTAAAGTACCAGTTTGCTTCAAGGTATTTGCACGAAATTTTGCACATACAGTTATTATTGATAAAAACTCCCAGATATAAAATTTCAGTATGATAGGTTAACCTAAAGCGGCACTTTACCTAAACAGGTAGTGGTTACCTGAAAATGTAATTTTATCGCTGTATGTATATACATTGCAATAAACTTTTCAAATTTCCTAGAAAACAAGGCGAATGCGAGAAAGTCTAGGGGAGCACACTCCCGATTTATTTGTAACATATGACAGGATATAATTTATTAATTGCTTTTATTTATGTCAACACTAGCAGAGTACTCGTACCCATGCTTTACACGGTTTTAATAGCCCTCAAAAAGTTTATCGCTTTGTTCTAGTACGTAGTACGATCTAGCAAATGGCGATCAGGGGCTTGGTTATTGAGAAAATGAAAATCAGATTAATGGTAGAATCATTTTATTCTAATTTGGAAACTAGGTACCCTACAAGCTCTGCATAACAGAGAGCTGAGAGTGATTTCGGGCGACTTTAATGCTAAAGTCGGATACACCAGGATGTATGACCATTTTTAAAATGTCGTTAGCAAATTTAGTATGGGTGCGAGCAACGAAAAAGAAGAACTGTTAATACAATTTTGTTTGAACAATGGGTTTACAATTACAAACGCAGTTTTCTCACATCATGCTCGTCGCCTATACATGTGAACATCACAAGATGGAAAATTTCGGAACCAGATCGATTTTATCCTAATCAAAACCCGATGGAGATCTTCAATAAAACAGTGCAAGACATTACCTGGCTCAGATTGTGGTTCCGAGTATTATTTACTTATGTGCACTTTCTAACAAAGATTGATAACGTATCGCAGATCGAAAAAAAATTCTGACAAAGATTACTGGTACAGTATCTTTTCAAAACCATGGTAATAAAACTATTCCCACTAATGAAAATTCAAATGAAGGATGGAAGTCTGAAACAACACAACTCTCTGTAAACACCTAGTCAATACAGTGAACATAATGCGATAGAATACAATGAAATAACCAGATAAATACAAAAACTTTGCCCAGAGAAAAAAATGCCTATATTCAAGCCATATGTAAAGAGCTAGATACCCTTGTGAACAACAATAGCACCAGAGACTTGTTTCAAAAGATCAAACTGATAACTCGTAAATACAAACTAAAAACTTGGCCATTCAAAGATGCTGAAGGAACGATGGTTAACAATTTAGATAAAGTCATGGAAGTGTGGCAAAAATACTGTGAATATCTATATGCACACAATCAAAATTGAACAAGGTGTTTCTTGTCATGACTTTCAACGAGAACCAGATATTCTTATAACTGCAGTGGAAGCAGCTGCACAAAAGCGGAAATGTAATAAAGCTAGGGGTATAGACTCAGTTCCTGCCGTTGATTTTGAAGAAATGGGATAGATTGGTTTGAAAATGCTACATAACCTCTGTCAGAGAAACTGGGAACCCAGTATATGATCAAACGCGTGAAAAACTTCAATCTTTGTCCCTTTTCATAAAAAAGGTCTTACAAACAACTGCGATAATTATCGTCTTCTTGCCTTACTTTCTCACGTGACTAAGATTTCATTATAGATTATACAGGCCCGGCTGAAACACTATCTCACTTGGCGGATATCACCAAAACAGACTGGATTTGTTCAGAGACGCGCTACATGAGAGTACCTTTTAACTCTTAGGTATGTTATTGAAAAAGCTAAAGAATACATATGTTTCGTCGATTACAGCAAGACGCTCGATAATCTGAAATGGGAACTACTCTGGAATGTATTACTTACTATTAAAATGCCTATACATTTAGTGTATTTTATAAACGAATAATATAATAATAACTCTGCTCAGGTGAGGGTTGATAAATATTTACCTGAAGAATGCATTATACGCAAATCCTATTACGTGTAAAATGCGTCTATATAAGTGATTGAGCGCGGTCTGGTTAAATATTGTGTCTATGGCGCATATTTTGAACCTCGAGCGCACCCTTCTTCGCCTTCAGCAGGTACAGGTATTGCTGCAGCATTCTGATGTTGAGCCATCTTATCTTGTTTGCCAGACTTTGGCCTGGCCTTCGTCCTCCTGCCGTGCTATACATTCGACGTCCTAGAGCTAATTGGTGCCTTGGAGCTCAACGAATGTACTGATGTAATATTGTGTAATGTTTTGTAACGCTAGCTTATGCATACATTTTAAGTAAACATTGAAAATGTATTGACATTTGTACATCGCCTAATCAAGCGTTACATCTAGGCCGAGCTCTGTTTACGAAAACGCGAAGGCACTCGCTATGCACAAAATCGCGCCGAATGAACGACGGCGCCGCCTCCCACTAAATGTTATCCAGAGCCGCTGTAGCGATAAAGCCGCCCGAAGAGTATATAAGAAGTTCCGCGACCAGTTTACTTTACTTGAGTCCACCGATCCAGACCAGCAACTGCTCTAACCTGGAAGAGCTTTCCGCCCTAAGCCCTCTTGGGCTTAGACCCTGAACCTGTCCATCCGACTTGAGTCTCTGGGCTTACTTTCCTGCATCCCTTCCTTACCTTAGAATGTGGCCTGCGTCTCTCGGTCTCATAAGGCATCCTGTATTAATAATTTGTACCTTAGATTGTGACTTGCGCTTATCGGTTTCCTAAAGTACATTTCTTTTTTATAACCAGTACTTTAAAATGTGACCCGCGTCTATCGGTGTCCTAAAGTACATTCCTGCTAATTCAGAGCTCCGGCCCCGTCTCTATTAAAGGGCCAACAACCTTATAATTTATTACCTGACCTGTAGGACTCATCTTTGTACGTTCCGCCTGAAGGCACACGTACTCCTGGAAGAACTAACGACCATCCTGCGGCACTATCACAGCCCGCCCTAACCTTTACGTACCCTCGAAACCAGAGGTAACCCCTATACTTACTAATTTAGGCGTATGTTTGCAGTGCACAATTTGTAAACATAAATGCCGTTATCTGCGTGGCTACGACGCTTTGGGGCATCCGTTATACCGGCACAAAATATATACTTGGTTCCACGCCGGATGCAACCGCCTTCTGAACTTACCTGCTAAGTGGGTTGCAGTTTACCAAAGAGCAAAGAAATACGCCCCAAACGAATTTGTTATTTTTATTAATGTACAATTCAATTTGCTTCGAATTACCGCTTATTTTATAATTGTAGCTAACAATATATTGATGGTAATTATACTCTGTTTTCTTGACCCTATATATTGTGAAGGTATATTGTTAATATAATTATTATTTATGATTTCATAAAAAAATACCCTACACATATTTTTTTATCTGAAATCAAATTTTAACTGATTAAAATCAATAATAATTATCCGTATGAATGGGTTCATTGAATTTGTGTTTTGCCCTTTTTTAGTATTGCACACATCTGCAAATAAAATAAATTATGGCTAGCTCAATTTCGATAGACATGGACTCAAAATCTGGTTGGGTTCCCCTATTTGTTCAAAATAAAAATCCCCGTGTTACGTCACTGGGCTATGAAATTTAGAAGTAGCCAATTGCGCAAACTCGCTCCGCTGCCAAAATTATCTATTACCAAATTGATCTTACTTGAGGTTCGATTCTTTGTTGATTAGTGAATTTAAAAGCAAATCCATGATCAAATAAACAGGTAAATTAAATTTCGCGCTTTATTAAGCGTTCCTAATTGTGTTTTGTTTTAGATCGTTAGTCGCGTCCTTCGCAGGCAAATGTTTTACTGGACGCTTCCCTCCAACATAACCTCAACTTAAGGTACGTTTTCCTAGAAGCGACTCCAGCGATAATTGTTCCGCGATAGTCGCTCAGAGATCATCGCGAAGAACTCCTCTTCCGAGTTAGTATGTTACCATTTTCCTCCCCGTGATGATCGCTAGAGTCGCTAGCGTTGATCGTTGTGCGACTGTAGTCGCCTGCTCTTGGAGGAGTCATAATCGCAATCGTTAGTGTTCTTTTGTGAATTATGCACGTATCCATTTCTTGAAATGTCTTCTCAGAATGCAAAGCTGCATTTTTCCTATGAAGAGAACGGAACGCTCACAGAATCAGTGAAAAAAACATCCAGCATTATATGATATGCAACATGCACGTTACCGTGATATGCGAGAGAAGGGCAATATTTGAAAAGAGATTGCAGAATACCTATATGGAAAGATCAAGTGAGTTGACAATCAAATACAGAATCTGTAATCACTATAGTAATTTAATTAATTAATAATTAATTAACTATTGTCTCTTCAGTTCACATGACGGTTTTACCAACCCATACTGCCCTCTCTAGAAAAATAGTTTGTTAATGAATTTCTCACTGAAAACCCTTCTTGATTTGCAAATCCACTGGTCCCCGACAAGCCAATGAGGTTTTCAACTGGGAGGTCTTGAGCTGTGTCAAAGTCATAATTTGCTTTCCCACGAGTTTGAAAGTAGTGGTTTCCAGAGCCGGATTAAGGATATGTGAGGACCGGGGCTAAATTTTTTTAGAGGCCCCATTTCCCAAATCAGGGGCATATTCTACAAACATGCTTTATTATTTTATTAAATTAATATTTTATTATAGGTAGAAAAGTTTTTAATACAATGTAGGGAAGAAGTACAATGTTTTAACATGCATATCAAAAAATGTTTTTCTTACTTTTAATTGCACAAATTCTTTAATTATGTTATCGAAATCTAATTTCCGAAGCACATCACTTTTAATGCTCATTGAAGTAAGCGCAGTTAATCGGTTTTGGTTAATACTATTTCTCAATTTATTTAATAATTGACAACTTTGAAAAAGACCTTTCTGATTCACAGTTTGCTATCGGTATGCATAAATATATTTTGAAAACAATGTAAACGTTTGGAAACGAGTCTAACAATTTTTTCTCTATTATGAATTTATAATAATCAAGGGGATTATTTGATTGAAAGGTAAAAGTTTTCAATAAATCACAAAAAATACAAGCTCGTTGGTTAAATATAAGGTAATGTCAGTTTCGTAGGTTTCGATAATCGCTTTTGAAAAACTTTATATTTCATCTTGTGACAGATTTACCAATTAGTAAGTGGTGAAAATAATGTTGTTAAATATGAATACGATTCATTACGCCTTTGTAACTCTGATACCAGTGTGTCTATAATAACATAAAAAGTATCTACTTTGAAAGCGTCTTTATCAGTCAATATTGTGTTACTCTTTCCATCAGTAAACTGTTTATGTTTGTTAGCTCTTGTTCCTGCATACTGGTACATACGGTACGGATACAAAGGGATTTAAATGATTAGAAACCGCACTAGAATATAATCTTCGAATCTTTTCGACGCCCCCGAAATTCGGTGGCCCGGGGCTGCAGCTCCCTTAGCCCCCCCCCCTTAATCCGGCTCTGGTGGTTTCTGAGTAGGCTGTGCAAGCAACAGGAAACTATAATGACGTCATCGACTCGTGAAGGGCGTATCTTGATTGGTGTATAAAAGGTTTCTATTGTATGCTGTCTCCGTGATATTGCCTTCAATTAAACTCAAAGTAAAATTAAACTGTGAAAGGATCAATCTAAAGTATTCTAGAAACTTTTTAACATCTTCTCTTAAATTATTTTTGATGAGTTGCAAGAAACAACCCTCCTCTTTTTTGCTTTGAGCATTTGATGCACTCCTTTTCTGGAGGAAGGCATTATTTGCACGGCAATATCATAATTTTCTTCTTCCTCTGTTAATAAATACTCAAGAAGTATTTTCTTTAAACTCATAACATTCCCCCCATAACACTCCCAATCACAACCAAGCAACCGATAAACAAAATTAGCAATAAACTGCTGCAATTGTCGTAGGAGAAGCTTGCAGGAAAACACCTCAGCGTATTGTGCCAGCGGTGATTACTGAGCGATCATCGTCCAGCGATCATCGCTCACTGATAAACGCGTATAGGAAAACGTACCTTTAAATTTTACAATTTCTGGAACTCCTGGACCATTTTGACGCATTGCAAAACTGGGACCGGCTTCCTCTCATCAATCTCGTTCCTCGTGGTAAATTTCGTGGCTCTAGCTTATTTGCTTGACATCACTAACCTTAACCTTACTTAGGCTGCGACTGCTTTCTCGGAGAGCTTCTCCTGCAGCTTGCGGCTGGATGCTGGACCCCCGGGATGCTGTAATTGCCGTGCTGGCCTCGTACACACCGGGCGGAACTGCTGACACCCTCACTCAGGCTCTGGACCCCCAATGAAGCCCGCAACTTGTGCTCGGAAAGCTGAACTGGTCTGCCGATCTTCGCGGAAGGTGATCACCGGAGAAAATAATTTTTATGTGGTGGATTTTCAAACCCACATTCACACATGTACACTAGGATCTGCTGATCAAGCCGGTATAATTTTTATTAATTTATTTTAATGTTAAATGGGATAAAAGTTAAATAATCTGGAGACACAATTTGGCTTGTCTTGAATTAATTTATTTTCAATTGTTTCTCTCTGCGTCTGTTAACAACAATTGCTTATCTGGCTACATAAAAACGGATGTTGACTGAATACAATGCAACTTCGTATAAACTAAATTTACAACTTAAATTATAAAACTGTACATATTCTTATTTCTAAATTATTGTTTGTCCATGTTTGCAATTTATTTAAGTTCTAGTGCAACTCACAAAGTTTTAATTTAATTGTCTGTTCACTGGTGTCATACACTGACTTATTTTTAAACACAAATCTGGTCTATTTTCTTTGGTGTTCTTTTCTTGCATTTTTTATAAAACATGTCTTATTTTCGCCAATTTCTTCAGATATTACTGCTCCATTTTCTTATAGCTTTATTCGATCTATTATTGTGCTCTTTTGCACTGTATTGAACATTCTGTCCTTTTTACCTTTATTTAAAAAGTTCATAGAACTGTACTTAATCAATTGTACTGACATGTGAATTTAATTAACCTGCATGTAATAAATCCCTTTGGTGATAGATTTGTTGAATTATTTGATTGGCTTTACATTGCACCAACTTCTTAATTTATGTAAATTGATAAAACTGTGAATCCAACTTACGATTAGAGCTTTGCCTAATGCCATTTATTCTAAAGTAGTTTCAACTAATATCGGCAATGCTTGACCGATGTAATTATAAATTAAAATTTCTAATATGACTTCTTGCAGTTGCCTGCTTACCCCAGCTCTGTGCTTAAATGACTTACTTTAAATTATTGATTCTGCAAGCAGAGTTGTGTAGCGGGCTAAAGACCATTTGAATATATTTGAGTTAGTGTGAAAAATTTTCCGATTTGAGGTAACCCATGGTATAAATGCAGAGCCCTTTACAGGGACCAATAAAGTTCAAAATGTTACAGTTTTATTCAGAGCTGTGGAGTCAGAAAAAATATTTCGACTTCGACTCCTGATATTTAGTAGTTTGAATCTGACTCCGACTCTTGATATATAGTAGTTTGAATCCGACTCCGACTCCCGACTCTGACTCCAACAGTACTAGAATTTTTATAATCCCCACCCCTGCATACCTTTTCATCTACCTGAGAAACTTGACCGGCACAAGAGGAATTTCGCAAGTTTTGGTGAATGTGGCTGATTATAATAAATTATATAATTATAATCTTGTTTAATATATGCTATTTAGAATCATAAATTAACAATAACGACGTAATGGAAAGTTAGGATGCGAGTGTTTAAAATGCACTATAAAAATAAGAAATTTTTGTAATACGTGCTTTCCCTGTTTTATTTTCAAGCACATAAAAAAGTTGCTGGTAAAATATAGTGTAGCCTGTTCTGGCTAGTTTAATTTAATTAAAATATTTGCTACAATTTCCGGAGTGATACCCACCAGGTAGCTCAGAAAAGCCAAGATATCAATTAATACTCTCAAGCTTGTTACCCAAGAAAGAAATACATAATAACTTTTCTAAACGTATAATATGTTCTAACTAGATACATAGCAAACTAAATTGTATTCAAAAGACAGGAAATAAAATTATAATAACGTTTGTAACTCAATTCGGTCTCTTCTAATAGCGAATCTCTCTCGCTGAGATTCAAACCCTGTCAGTTATTTAAGGACCAGGTTATTCATCAAGTAGTTCTATTGGCTCGTAGGCGGATAGTATAATCTGAATACTGCAACGACATTTGATTAACGAGACCCGCAATTGGCAACGGAACGTAAACAGATTCAGTTTTGAACTTTTAATCAGGCAAACGTGCCGGCAAAATAATATTAAATAACGGGTATACCTGGTGCTATTAGTGTTATCGAACCCTGCAGGTGTGCAGCGGGTTGTAAGTTTACGGGCGGCCTATGTATTTAGCTGCTTTATCTTCTTCGGGACCTTGGGAATCCAGGTGAACGGTGTTGTAATTAAAATTAAGTTTGAGCCTTGTAGGCAGTGATTGCCGGGGAAAATGTGAGTTTAGGCCGCGGCTCGCCGCTAACGTGCAGCAGGAAATGGCCCGGAAATTAAAACGTGCGAAATTATTAATGTAGCCTCATCGGGATGTCTTGCTTTCGCTGGATTTTCTGAGGTGAATCCTAAGCAGCTCTCGTGCTACGTCGTCTAGATCGTAATAAGTAGTTTTAGAGCCGGCTAATTAGGTGTTTTGATTTGTACGGCTTAGCAGCACGGATCTCAGGTGTCTCGCTGATGAGCCTGAGGGTCCCCCGAGCAAGACGGTTATCTGGTCGGAACTTTAGCTGATGAACCTAGAGGCCTCCCGAGCAAGAGAGTCTAGGTACGGGCTATCTTGTAGGATCTCTAGCTGATGAGCGTGCGGGCCCCCCGAACTAGACAATCTAGGTAGCAGGAATTCTACTCGAAAAACCTACAGATCCTCCTAAGCGGAATTGGATTGGAAAAGAGGTACAGGAAAATTCTCTGAAAATTCTCGAAGAGCCTGGAAGGCGCTCCTGAGCGGAGACCGGTGAGGAAGAGGTTCGGGAAAATTCTGTCTTACAATGGCTTCAGTTTCTCTTTATATAGCCCGGGCCAGTGTACTCGGCGGAAAAGATTCTTGCTTCGGCTGCGCGGAGAAATACCTGCGTCTGCGCGCGATGACGTCGCTTATCGTCTTCCGCGCTCGACTAAAGATACAGCGCCCCGCATCTATGACATGGGGGAACGCGCGAATTTATTTTAAATTCTAAAATCGCGTTAGCGCTGGGCGAAACGTTACAATAGAAAAACAGTTTTTTACGCTGAATAAAAAAAAAGTTGGAATTTTTAAAGTTTGGTAGGAATTTCAATTGACAAACGGTGGCAACACTTACTCTAGAACACACTCTGCACACTCGTGCATTTTTGAATTAATTTATTTGATCACAAATAAAGAAAAATAAGAAAATAGATAAATGTTTCATTTCAATAAAAATCGATTTTTTTATTTAAAAAAAATCGTGATTTTTATCAACCCTGGGTCCGAGTCTTCCAATAGTCAGTAACATAGTCGTTCAAATAGTTTTCAGTTTTCAGAGTTTTTACACACAAAAAATATAAAGTGGGGATCAGAGACAGGTAATTTATACCGACTCCGACTCCATCCTAAAGTGCCGACTCCTAGACCCGACTCCCGATAACGACTCCGACTCCACAGCCCTGGTTTTATCCTTTTAACACTGTTTGAATTGGTTTACAGTGCTTCTGTGCGCTTAGGCAAAGCCTGTCAGGCTTTCAGGAGGTTTTCTGTGTCTATTTAGTACTTTCATAACTTGCCTTGCTGCATTGTATTGCCAGCAAGTTGGGTTCTCTCAGAACTCCCTGTGTTTTACGTTTGCTATCGAACTCTTGCCGTCAATTGTGGTATGCTTAACTATCTCAATGGGTGCCCTTCAGGACCTATTTGAATGCTTAAACTAATACAATTAATGATTTTCATCCTCGGATCCTATTGTTAGTCTCCGCAACACTTTTAATTTGTTTCTTGGTGCTAATTAACGTAGTCTTTATACCTTTTAGATTATTTATAAATGTATATTTGCTAGTAATACTATTCGAGTTAATGTGTATTAAGGTACACCTATATTTGGGTATATTTATTGAATAATCCTATATACACTTTCTGTGGTTATTTTATATTGTTTTTATTATACCGTCTTGTTTATATTACTCCTACCTAGGTTTTTGTGCTTTCTTTCAGAGTATTGTGCTTTTGGGCCTACGTTTGGGTTTACAAATTCTCTGATGATACCTGGATACCCTTGTAATGAAAAGATTTACTGGAGCCCGTAATTTCTATTTGATTAACTTCAGTATTTTCGAAGAAACGGTACACCGTTTTTATTGAGGTAGCCCGTCCGGCAATTGCATCCATGTAGTTCCCTGATTCTTAGAGAATTAGCCTACAAATTTAAAATCTGGTGTATCAAGGTGTTGGACAACGACGCGTTTTTTCGCCATTGCTCTTCAATATCTATAGTGAAATAATAATGAGAGACGTGCTGGAAGAGTAGAATGGTGGTATACCTATTGGTGGTGCAAAAATATCAAACCTTAAATTTGCAGACGATACGAAAATGAAATCTCCACCCTCTTAAACACACTTAGGGCCGGTTGCAGAAAGCAATGTTAAGTCTGGTGTTAGTTAACGCGACGTCAAAGTGAACAAAAACGAATCAAATCTCAAATGTTTATGGTAAGTAATACATTAGTAAACAAAATTTGATGCGACTTTGTTCACTTTGAAGCGATGTTAGCTAACACCAGACTCCGAAACAGGACATTTGGGCGCCGCCGTCTGGGCGTCGGCATTTGGGCGCAGGCCGTTTAGGCGCCGGGACTTTTGGGCCCCGCCGATTGGGCGCTGGACATTTGGCCCCCGAAATTTAGAAATATTAAAAATAGTCCACAATTCTTCTGTTTTTTATAGTAAATATTATTTCTTGCAAGCAATTTCAAATGACATTGTTCACGGTGTAATATATTTGATATAGATGTATCTATTTAAGTAAATTTACAATTACTCCACAAAATGTAACACAATCAACTTACGGCTTAGGTAAAAATGAAAACTTTTGCATTTATAATCCTAAACCATTCTAGAAAATTAAAACAAATATCATTGTGACAGTAATTATTTATTATAGAGTATATAAGTAGAAGCAGGTTACAGTTACTTGAGTAGTATACATATAGTCACATAATAAAAAGTAGAACTACAATATAATCTACCACAATTACAAGAAGACATTATGTGAAATTATTAAAAATAATTAAGCAACATTGTTACAATTCTCAAACTATTTAAAAATGTATACTACTGGCGCCCAAACGGCGGCGGCCAAACGGAGGGGCCCAAACGGCGGCGCCCAAATGTCGCGTACCGAGTGTTCTCTACGGTCTCAAGATTAATTATAATAATTGAACGTGAAAATAACAATTATTGGCCTTACATTCAAAACATCGGCCATTGCCGGGTTGTAAATAATCTAATATACCTGGAAGCTTTCATAGATAACAGCGGCAACTGTGAATATGAAATCGACGCAGAATACAAATATCACATAAATTTGAGTTCTGCTTTTTTGTGAATAATGAAACAAATTTAAAAAGTTAAAAATTTACAGTATAGCTATATTTTATTTAAATTAGAAAAACACAACTTGCTTAATGGCAGTTTAAATTCTTAGGAATCAGGATAGCTTTCTGCTGAATATAGTATATGGCTTGAATGCAATGTTCTTCAAAACAAATTATAATAAAAATGATGATCAAGAAGATTAACCAAATATTTATCTAACCAACAACTTCAGAATAAATCTTTCAAAATTAAATATTGTTGCCAAATAAGATTTAAAAACATATCAAACAGTAATGATAAATCAAATAGAATACCAATTAACTAGTATTTAAAAAAGCATTACTGAAACGGGTAATATAAAATAGTTCTCCTTTGTTTTATTAGTACAAAAAATGTATGTTGTTGAAACGAATAAAAAAGCTGCCGGAAGACCTAAGCGAAGTCCAACCATCTTTGATGCATAAAATATTCTTTTATCGAATTTTCAAAAACTGAGAATATAATTTATTTCCGACAAGCATTCACACACTTACAGAAAATATAACAACATAAATTGATGTAATTTAAAATACAAACCTTAAGGCTTCCTTTTAGTTGGAAAAAATATCTGCTTGAAATTTGTAGCAACGCCTTATTAGTAGGCATCCAACTAAACGTTATTTTTACCTGTCTGAAACGGTTTACTTAATCCTTAGATAACAATCAGCAGACGTTATTATCTTGCATTTTACAACTTATGTTTCTTGCAGAAATCGTTCAGTTCTCTCATATTGATGCAGTTTTATACAAACATTTATTTTTCTAGAATTATCTCCAAACAAACACGTTACTAATTCTTATGCTATTAACATTTTTGTATGTCTAGGTATTTAACAAATATTACGAGATCTAATCTTATCAAAATAGCTAGAAATGCATTCAAATATTATCTATTTTTAAACCATTATGACTATGATAACACTAAATGAAAGATAATCAATTATCACTAATCGATTGATTTCTATAATCAATTACTTAATTGAAAAAAACTTTACTAAAATAAGATTCAGTAATAAATATGTTATATAATTACGTCAAATAAAAATTTACTGTACTAAAACGTATAGTTTATATTTTCTCTATGACCTACTGATATGAAATTATACATTACTACTACCTACTTTTTACTTTCCCATACCAATTAAGGCCGCTACGGTTTTTTGAAAATTCCGACTTTAACGCCCGTTTATTCAAAAACCGTTAATCCGATTGACATAAACTTTAAGTCATTTAAAAGGCCTTACGCGTTAGAATCATATTGCGCAAAGAAAGTTTTGAGAACAAACCAATTTTAAAAATGGGGGGCTTCCAAAAATTTTGAATTCTTTAGAAAAATATATCTCGAAAACGGCTCGCACCAATTTGATTAAATATTTTTATGTGATTGAGAGCGAAATGCTCTACATTTTCTTTTTTTATTTATTAACTAAATTTGCCTGTGAGACCCTCTAGAAATTTTTAAAGATTTTTGAAAATTTCGACTTGGTGACCTATAACATACATATTTTTGTAGTAAATATATGCAAGTTAACATAATTGTAAAGCTAATTTTACGGACATTTAGAATATAGAATAAAATTTATAGGTTGTTATTTGAAAATCAAAAGTTGGTGTCACCTCCGGTATAACCGGAAATGATACAAAACCCGCTTTCTACAGATTCATATCCAACGTTAGTTTGTACATAACATTGCATTAATACTCTACTAGCGTAAACTCAAAAATAAAGAAGTTCTTTGCTGACAAGTCCAAATTTTCTTTTTATTTGTGTTTCTCACATTCTGTTTATTTATTTATTATCATTGAAATGATTATAGTCGAAGGCACTTTAACTTGGCAGGTACAAAGTTCGCTTTGTATTAGTATGTTAAGTATACTAATACTTCGCTGTGTATTAGTATGTTAAGTATACTAATACAATACAAAGCGAACTTTGTACCTGCCAAGTTAAAGTGCCTTCGACTATACTGTCGAAATTCACTATTACAGTGAAACATTAGAAAGTAATTAGTTAGGCTATTAGTCATTATACCATAAAACCTACAAAGTACAAATTTGTGGAATTTGCTAAATGTTATATAATTGACCCCCAGAAGAACGTTGTAATATTACAAGAATATGTTTAATTGGCTATTCGAACGACCAATTACAGGGTATTTCAATTTTAGACCACCCCTGACAGTGCCCTTATATAAATCAGTATGCACATGTTATCAACTTCAGTGCATTGTTTATGCAGTTGAAAGTTTATTATCAAACATGGGTCGTAAATCGTACCCAGTTTCTAAATGTTCTCGTCTGTTTAAAAAAAGGGCGAAGCGTGAAAGAAAAACTGAAGAAAATGCGCGCGGAAAAGTTTTCAGCGGATAGTGCAGCTACTTCTTCATCAAACTTGGATACAAAAATGTCTGTAGATGTAGCGAACGTGTTTTTCAATGCACCACCTATGTCCGATACCGATACCAAAATGTTTATGGATGGGTCTGATGTGTTGGTGAACGCAGAACTTTTTTTTAACTGTGATATATCTGAAAAATACGATTCTGTTGAATCAAGTGAATTCAGTGATTTCAACGAAGAAAACTGCTCTTCATCAGATTCGTTACTCGAACTAGATGTGGAAATTGAACAAAAACAAGAAATTGAAACTAGTGCTATTAGTGGTCGCCGTTTTGTAGACATCGCCCATTTTTTAAAATCGTTAAAATCGCTTCAACACGAGGGTTTTGGTCGTTCTTTCTTTAATATGGATATTATTAGTGAAAACGCTTAGGATTTGCATCTGTGTATACTGTGAAGTGTTCGGTGTGCAACAAAGTAGATACTGTGTCGACTGAGAAGCTGGACGATGAAAGCAAAATGAGTGTAAACCTAGCAGCCGTTTCTGCTGCTGTTTCAATAGGTGCAGTATATACACAATTGTCAGAATTTTCTTCAGCTATGGATATACCGACAATTTCATCCGCAACTTATGCAAATTATCATGACCAGATATGTAACATTTATAATCGTGCCGGCACCGGATCAATGGCAAGAGCAGCTGAAGAAGAAGCAATAGTAGCAAGGGAAAATGGAGAAGTTGATTCCGATGGTTATCCTACAATTGCTGTAGTAGCAGACGGGGCTTGGTGTAAACGTTCTTATCGAACTATTTATAATGCACTTTCCGGAGTTGCTTGTAGTAAGACTGAGTACAAAAAAAGTGCTGTATATGGCAGTAAAAAACAAATATTGTCTGATATGCGCCAGGAAAGATTTATATGATAACGAAACTAGCCCTGAACATACGTGTTATAAAAATTGGACAGAAACCTCAACCAGTATGAAAGCTAACATTATTTTTGAAGGATTTAAAAACTCTTTGCGATATATGGCATAAAATACGTTAAACTTGTAGGTGACTGTGACAGCAGTGTGTACAGAAAACTTTTAGAGTGCATGTCCTACGGATCCATGGCTATAGAAAAAATTTAATGCAAAAATCACATTCTTCGCAATTACATTAATAAATTGAAAGATTGTGCACATAGGCCAAAAACTGATAAAGAGTTAAAAACGCAAATCTCGCAAAACATTCTAAGATTTAGGACTGCTGTTACAAAAGCGATAGAGTTTAGAAAGTCACAAAGTACGTGTACGGCAGAAAACATTAAGGAGTTGCAATTGGATATTTTGAACGGGCCGAAACATATTTTCGGCGACCACACGGGGTGTGTTGATAGAAAATATTTTTGTGCGGGCACTAAAAACAACGAGGATAACATTGAAAATGAAGTAATTTATCTCGGAGCGCGTATTTCCAACAACGGCGCCTGTGAAGGAGAAATAAAAAGAAGAATCGGGATGGCCAAAACAGCGATGACAAGCTTAACAACAGTGTGGAAAGATCACAAAATAAGCAAAGATACAAAAATGAGGCTAGTACGAACATTAGTATTTCCGATAGCAACCTACGCTTCAGAGACCTGGACAATAAATGCAGCTTGTCGTAGACGCATTGAAGCATTTGAAATGTTCTGTTGGAGGAGAATGCTCCGAATTCCCTGGGTCGAGCGACGTACTAACATATCAATTCTTCAAGAACTTCACATAGGTACCGATAACCGACTACTGCGGAGCATTCAGAAAAAAATCCTAAAATTCTTCGGTCACATCATCCGGAAGGATGGTTTAGAAAAACTAGTAGTACAGGGCAAAGTAGACGGTAAAAGAAAAAGAGGTCGCTCACCAAATCGTTTTATAGATCAAGTACCACACTTTACAGGCATTCCACTAACACAATGCATGCAACAAGTAGAAGACAGAGATGCGTGGCGGGCATTAACACATTTTTGATGCAGAAAGAGGTCACGACGTTCGAAAGCGAACAACGACTTAAGAGAGAGAGAGAGATAACATTGTACCAGATCTTATCAAACGCGGACTCTTTGAAGATATAATGGTAGCAGTTCGTCGCGTAGCAGGTCAGTCTAAGAGCCTCATACATGATGTCACTAATAACTCTGCTGAGCTTTACAATTCGCAAGTAGCAAAATTCATAGGTGGCAAACGAATTAATTTTGCACTAAGGCGTTCCTATAATGCTCGCTGTGAAGCGGCTGTCGTCGCCCACAACAACGTAGGTGCGCTTCATGAAATTGTACCTACTGCTGAAAAAACACCCGGCAAATACCATCCGTATTTTGTCAAAAACAAAAGCACCAAGCCGCCTCCCGAAGAGAAAAAGTAAAAAGAACGTTCAGGTCTAGAAAGGTTGCCGGTCCAGATGCCAATTATGGTCCTAATGCTGCCGAATTAATTCCAGATATGTCCGACGAAAACATAGAGGAAACCAAACGAAGTTTTTACACGATTTAACTATTAACAGAGAAGAAATCTTATTGGGCACTGTTGGACAGAACAAAAACAACAATTTTCTGGAAGTATTGCTACACGTTATGGAAGCGATAATGAGCATCAAGCCATTGAACAATTTAAAGAAATCACAAAATTAAGCGTCAGTGAATGCGATTTGTTTGTGTATGATTTGCATCCATACCTTGGGGTTTCTCCTGACGGATTAATAAATAATGATGCCATTATAGAATTGGAATGTCCCTATAGTGAGCGAATGTTTACCCCTGAAGAAGCTGTAGTAAATAAGTGTATTAAATTTTGTGAAATACATGAAGGAAAGTTAAAATTAAAACAAAAAGACAATTTTATATATATCATATTCAGGGACAATTAAATATAACTAAGAGAGAAAAGTGCTTCTTTGTAGCTTGGACTGCACGTGGAATTTCAGTGGAAATTATTAAAATTGATGCTTTTTTTTGGAATGAAGAAATGTTACCAAAACTGAAAAACTTTTATTTGTCGGCATTGCTTCCCGAGATTATAGATCCGAGATATCCTAGGCAGTTGCCAATTAGAGAGGTATAATAAGAACTTATAGTATATAGTAGGTACACAACATAATTATTTTTAATTTAATTATAATTTATTATTATTATTATTATTTATAATTGTTTCTCGCTGTTGTTGCGAAATTGTAAACATGACGTGTCAAGAACTCAAAACTATTGATAATGGAGTGTATTTTTCTGTTTTATTATTATAATTTTTATTTTGTATTATTATTTTAAAACTTGGATTATTTACAATTATGTTTCGTCAAACTTTGTAAATAATTTATCATGATTCATCTGAAGAGGAAGTAAAAACTTTGAAATAAACGTGTAGTTTTTAATTCTAATTAATGACTCCAACCTCAAAAGAAACGTATAAAATATTGTTGGTGTACCTGTCTCCAGGGCAATTAATATCTAAATTAATTCTACCTAAACGGAGAGCGTAAGAGTCAATAATACCCACGCAAAGTAGAAGTTCGTATAGGGACTTACCTTGATGAATATACAGGAAGGCTCACATGTGGAAGTGGCACGTCGATTGACCGATTGAGCGATTACACAAAACAACGAAAAACGGGATCAGTTGACCGACCGTTCACCAACTCGTCTTAGGTTCATCTCCTTGCAATGTGGGCCACCGACCCAACATTTAGGGGTGGCAGGAGAGGGGACAGTAAGCCCCATAACTCGACGTTCCACCAATAGTGGGTAAACTTACCGCTAGGTAGAATTACAAACTACACTAAATTTATGTACAGCTATTTACTTGTATTAAGAATTACTAATGAAATAAACTAAACTAATATGATTAAAAGCTAAATACCAAACAGTTGCAATATAAAACAGTACCTAAACACCCAGTTTCGTTTTGTAATTCAGAACTCAAGTTAAATACCATTTCAATTGTAAATATACATTTTTACCTGCACTAATAGCTTTGGGCTAAGGTATTATGACGACTTACACTAATCCGTTTGGGTCGTTTGGATTCTACGACTGTTGTGTATGTTGCCTATTTTCGTTAAATTTTGATAAAATATTAAAAAAAAAATTTCTAGCAAAATACTAATTACTTCAAAACAATGCAACTCTACAACAGGGTCGATATGTATATATGATAACATCATTTATTTACACCGCTAAACCTAGGTAAAGTACTAATTTGGAGAAGACATATGTAAACTACAGATCACAGATGTATTTTGGGTTGCCTATTTTTAAAACTCCAGCATCTTCAGGCAATCGTCTTGTAAAACTAAAATTTATCTGTAAATAGGAATTTGTAGAATCAAATTGCAACGCTATAAAAGCCAACGATACAAATGACAAAAGACCTTGTCGTCGCAATTAAAACCATTGCAATGGAAAGCTTCCGGTTATTCAAATAGGTTTCAATAATTTGGTTAACGGGCTCCAAATTTCTAAATAATAATAATTAATAGTCTCTACTTAGAGAGCTTAGAAATATTTGTGTAATTAATATGCTGCTATGGTATTGTACCCGAAGGCAATTCTGTCCAATTTGATAAAATATCTTTAAAGAAGTAAAAGAATATAACAGGATTGGTTTTGGTTTGATTGTTAAAAGCTTCATACTGTAAAAAATAAACGTTGTCTACTAAAGTAATACATTGTAAGTGTATATAAAAGTTAAACGGATTTAGGTGGACAGGATTGACTGTGACTAGAGAGCAGGTTTTGATTTGAAAAATTAGTAACTGGAAATTAATGTTATTAATTGCTTTTAGATCAGTATAAGACGGTGTCACAGTTACTAAGGATGGTTATGCTACGGAAGGTAATTAAGCTTAAGTTTACTGTAAAATGACCATAAAAGTAATGCTACATAAAGTTAATACATGCTGAAATTAATATTGAATTGCTAATACAGTAAAATTGTCGTTTTACCTTAAAAAAATTGGCCTTGGCTATTCTTCCTTCCCAGTGGTTTAGGGTCATTAGAGAAGTGTAAAACCAAAAATGCGAATGTGAAAGTTGTAGTGCTTGACAAAATATGCACGAATCTATTTTAATAATGTGATTGATTTAAATAGCCTCCGACTGACAGCCCTTCAAAGTTTGCGCAGCGTGAGAAATGTACGATATATTCCGGCGCAGCAAAGTAAGTTTCTCTTTTGCGAGATAAAATCGTCACGTCGCTCAAGTAGTTTCAATGTGAATAGGTTTTCAGAACCTACAGAAATTCTACACATTTCTGGTCATTGCCACGATACCGAGAAATTGGTATAGGTAAAAAAATTAAAATTATGGAAAAGGAATATACGGGCTCAGAATGATATTATTTGGCTCAGATCCGTAAAGCTCTTAAAATTTACTGGTGTAATATTTATTATATAATACGATAATTGCAATTGTTTGTAAATTTTGCCATAGAAATGACCACAATTCAACAAATTGAGAATAGCTTTACCACGTGCCATTTTTGGAAAAATAATACAGACACCCGACTGTCTATATGTTATTAAACAACAAACAGCTTGTTTCACTTCAACTAAAACATGCTACGGTGAACGAAATGATATTTTGATCGTTTGGGCCAAATGAAATAAATCAGTAAATTATTTTAAAGTTAGTGTTTCCCGACTATTTTTTGTAATTTGTTATTGCTAAAGTTGTTATAGTATTGATAAAAACGTCTACAATTATGATGTAAGAATATTGACCAAAAAGATTTTCTATTGTGGGTACCAAATAAAGATACCTGAAAAATCATAACTGGGCCAAATGATGTGATTCTAAGCTCGTATAATGAAAGTAATTTCTTTTTGCATAAACCCTAAGATATATTGCAGTTTACTCAGACACGTTTTCTTTTTTTTTTTTGGAGCTGTTCCTTCGTCTTGGTTCGGAGCCTCGGACACAACCGAGTCATTATCGACCATGATAGAAGTGTTGCTTGAGCTTTTATTGAAAAAAGAGAGCACAACTTGTTATAAACGCAATGTAAATAATTCTTGAAAAAAATCCGTGAATACGATTGCGAGTGCTGTTTTGTGATTGTATTCTGATTAAAAATAGATAATCGTACCAACGATAATGGTTTTATTCATGTTAACCAAATGGCAGACATGGCATCTTGTTAGTTATAATAAGTGCGGGATATAAATAATTTACTGCTCTCTATTTCTCCACGCTGCGCGGACTTTGAAGGGCTGTCACTCGAAGACCATTTAAATCAATTACATTATTAAAAGAGATTCGTGCATATTTTTTCAAGCACTACACCTTTCACATTTGGAATTTTCTGAAAAAACCACCCCCACAGAGCTAGAATGGCGGAAATCGATTTTTGGTAACTTTGTCGCCCTCTACCGTTTGAAATACCAACTTCTCGTTGTCGCAGTAAAGATCAAAAACGTGTAGAATCTTATTTCCAACATAACTAAAATATCGACCAAAAATTGTGATCACATAATAACGCCATTTTTACTAAACATTTTTATTTTCAATTACTATTCACAGATTTTAAATTTTAGTTCTATAATTTTCCGCTTAATGTAAGTTCAATTAATGTAAACATCTGCAAATATTTAGATCCAGGTTTAATACTTAATGCATTGCAGCAAAATCCGCGCCATTGGACGTTTCTTACTCTGAGATAACTTTTTAATCAATAGATGGCCTAAATCGAGCTGTGTCCTTGGCTGCAGTACGAAGTTTGCAAATCGTAATCAGTTTGACCCGTTTACATCGGCAATCGCTTTCTCGATTACGACGTTTAAGACTATATTATTTCCAAAGTTTTCATGCATACGAATGACGCGATACTTGGCGAGGTATAATTCGAAATCGGATATGGCACTCCGGCACCCCCGCAAATGCGTTTGAATATTGATTGAATTTGCCTGTCTGACATAACACTAAATCAGGGTAAAATGTGTACATGAGGACTCCACCCAGTCGGTTCATTTCAGGATCTGCTAAACGATACGGTGCCATTCCAGCCAAGGGTAGGCACTTTTATTATGCTATCCCGCTGTAACTTTACGACTTTCAGCATCTTCGAGCAGCTTCTATATAGTCAGCTTTTCTTCAGGTTCTCGTTAAGAAGGTGCTATTAAGTAGGGGCCTTTTACAGCAACTTTTATTAATTTTAATAAAGCAAATCGAGCGGCTCTGGTACAAGGCTCTTCCAATTCCGGGCGGAGGCGCAGATTTCTTAATTTCTTAACTAGGGTGGAACAAGAAAAATTCGGGAGCGAAATAACCACTCGAAGAAAAATTATATGTTACATATACGTTTATTTTATCTTTGGGAGCAAATTATTACTACGATAAATAAAAAAATATTTAGTATTTATACAAAATTATACAGACTATAGTAGGTCCTTCGTGAACGATTTGATTAATGCACTGAGCATTTGAACAGTGTTTAAATCAGATTCTTTAAGAATCCCAATTATATATTTATATAAATCATTAAAGCGAATAAAATATCTAATAATACAGTTAAGAGCCCTGATTTAATTTACAAATAGCTATGCTAACATGTTTAGTAAATCTAATTGTTAGAGTAAGTGGCCTTAAAAGTAAATGACTTAAAAATCACAATTCACTTGCAAAAAGTTGAAATCAATTTTAAATCGCTCTTGGTTAAGATTATATAGGAACAACTTAAAATTTCAAAAATCTTCTGTGCATTATAGCGACTGATGACTTAGACATAAAGTAAAGCCAGTGGTGTGTTAACGGGTAACGTAATCACGTCTTCATTGGGCGAAATCGGTTGCTAAAACGTAAAATAAACGCTTTTAAGCGAAGTTTTAACAAAATCATTACATTTCCGTCTCTGGCCGTCGATTCTAAAGCTGCAGCACGTCTTTTCGCCTTTTACCATCCATTCCACCACAGCGGACGCGCGATGGTTGTTAATTTCCTCATTTGGCGTAATCCGTTTATGAACGTAACGTGCTCCTATAATAAATGCAGAAATGCCATTCTGCACACCGAAAATAAATTAACAGAACAGTCCGGAATTCCATTATGAGTTCATAAACGCCGTACCGGGCGGGGGAGACGACTATCGGCGCTCTAATTTCGCATAAACAACACCTACGCGATATCTATCGAATATCTATAACAATATATCACACAGCTGTATGACTATAGAGAGCGTCAGCTTTATGTACAGTACACGTTGCGTTATTAATTTAATAAATCCTCCAGCTGACTGCGCCCCGCTAAGTCACGTTTTTGAGGATCCAGGGAACGAACTTCGATATTCGCGTGCAGACGCCCGGAAGGTTGGCCTCGGCACATCCGATGCCCCAGGAAATGATGCCGGCAAGGAAGTATCTACCGTCCTTTCCACGGACCTGCAGCGGCCCTCCGGAATCGCCTTGGCACGAATCCTGGCCCCCAGTCTCGTGGCCCGCACACAGGAATATGTCAGGTATAAATTCGTGCCGTCCGGCTCGCAGGAACATGCTCTTGCATCGGTCGTTGCTCACTATCGGGACTTGAACCTATGAATTCAAAAATTTATTTAGTGGAAGCTTTGATACAATTAAAGAACAAAAATCGCTAAGTATAAGTTTCGCGTTAGTCAGTTTTAATTTTGTCAATATACATCGTCTGCACGAAATATGTCACGAATGTTAGATTCTAGCCACTAACAATTAGAAATAAAGAGAAAACGGGATTTCATTTCTTTTCTCGTCATGATCTTTTGCTGGATAAATTTATCAATATACTTTATTTGTAATTCTTTATGTAATGTTGGAAATGATCGAGACAGGTCCCTATTTAACTACAGCCTGTTGTTATTTTCAATTCCTAACGCCACTTGGTGGCTCTTCGAGCAGAGTTCGCCCGTGTCAGTTCATTCACATAGTTTTGGGAGCGCAATGCTAATACATGACCGCGCGACGCCTGCTAGCCCGTTGACGTTGCATTGGAAATTTCTCCGTGTTTTTATACTGCGCGCGCAAGCGGGGAGACTGTATTTCTTACAGCTTGACTTAGCATTCAGCTGGGGGATTTTGTGTGAGTCGCAGTGTTCTATGCGGGGGAGTAGTCGTTTAAGGGGAATCTTGTACCGTTGCATTAATTAGGTTAATTCTACTTTGGGTAAGGTCGAATCTACAAGAGACGTTCCTCTGGTAAATTGAAATTTTACGAAATGCATTTAGCAGTGTTGCTTTCTTCGTAATATACGTTGGTCTTACGTGTAGTGGATAGTTCGGTTACTCCATCTCTTCCGCACACGCAACTCGAAACCAGTTGTGATCTTCCTCGGCCGTTTCATCACAGCAGCTTTTGAGCTGAACTCCGTCTCGGAGAGACAGCTTCATTCCTCCCTGGGCTATACCATGATGCTCCCCGAAGGCGAAGATTCCCGGATAATCAACACGTTCTGCCAGCTGTTGAAAAGAACTGCACAATTGTGTTCCGTGTGCTTAAGAAAGTACCTCGCCTTCCTAAGTGTTGCGGTCACACTAAAAGAAAACTATTTAAGTAGCGGCTCGTCCGCTAAGCGATAATTAAATAATTAGCTTCTCCAGGGCTTTTGCGTTTTAACCAATTACCCGGCATTTACTGGTTGATATAAACCATTACTTTAACTTATACTTATCGCGGCTTCCTAGGGATTATTTTCTTTTGTATGTGTACAGAGAGCCTGCAAGCATTTCCTATCGGTATAATTTGAAGAATAACAGCGAGAGCACACAATCTTGTTTTATACCTTTTTCACTTTCTATGTCTTCTATGGTTTCACCCTCTAACCTGGCATTAGATGTTTGATGCCGGAATAAGTCTAGAATGATCTTGATGTGTTTGTCATCTAAATCTGCTTCAACTGATATTAGCTTTTGGTGTTTCGCTCGGTTGAATGTTTTCTCATAATTAATATACAGGGTGTAACAGTGCGTCGAAATATTTCCTTGTCCAATTTTAAGAAAAAAAATAGTCATATAAGCAGGTTCCAAAACTTCTTCGTTTTGTATAAGGAATCGCCTTTTTCTTATAACTGCCTTATCAGTGCAGATATTTAAACCAAATTTGGTGCACAGTAGGGCTGGACGATATATTAATATATCTATAAATATCGATCCTATTTCGGATAACGATATATCGAATATCGAAATATCGTAGTTATACTAAAGCAAAAACACCTGCTGAAGTCCGTAACTTCTCAGTAAGTCTTTTATGTATGACAAAACTAAGTGGTTATTGTTTAAGATATTCTTCCTTTAGTTTTAAATTACCCCTCAATTCAAAAATGATCTTCTTTACATCAGATATAACATATGGCTGTGTTTTATGTCTAGCTCCTGTTAGTTCACTAATCATTCTGTGCATTTTAAAACTGCCATACTTCGCAAGCCTTCCAATTATCTCATACTGTTTTCCATTCATTTTTCCTTTACAGTAATCAATCGAGTTTTTGTTTTTGATTTTTTTACTATAGGTACTCAAAAGCGATTACTGAAACGATCCTTTTTGAATTTGACATATGCTGTTTAGATTCTCTTTGTGGATGCATGTCTACTCCCCTTTTTTATTATTAGCTCGATAGGTTTTTGGAGACTAAAACTAACTTCACTCGGTGGTTTTTAATTCGCGCGCACTCCTTCAATGCATGTTGGCAGGTTAAGCCGTTCGAATGTGTGCTGAAGGGCCATTTTTTTTAGATCTGGTTTTCTGCAGTTTTTCAAAGCCATCGATTCGATTCCTTGGAAGTGTTTTCGGCTGTCTAAAGCGTTGACGCAGTTATTTTCAGCGATGGTACAAGCAGTGAAATAGTATATTTTACAACAAGAGATAAAAGTGAGTTTTTTTTGTGAGGTGAGAGTTTGCTCACGAGCGTAGCGAGTTAGCAATCTCACCGAACCAAAAAAACCGTACTTTCATCCTGAGTAGTAAATGGGTTTTTTTCTACTGATATTATGTGAAAATAGTAATTTTTTCTATGATATTGTAATTTATAAAACATTATATTAGATCATTTATTTTTGCCATATACGTGGAAAATACAAATATTCTAATAATTATTATTGACAGGATTATTAGAGTGCTGACTTCTGTAGTACGTAAGTTTTTAACTGTAGAAGTTGTTGCTACAGGCAGATTTGGTCATCAAAGCCAATTGTAAGGTCTACACATTACCTTTTTTCTGTGACGTCA
This sequence comes from Agriotes lineatus, assembly GCA_940337035.1. Classification (NCBI taxonomy): domain Eukaryota; kingdom Metazoa; phylum Arthropoda; class Insecta; order Coleoptera; family Elateridae; genus Agriotes; species Agriotes lineatus. The sequence goes on along the minus strand of CALNHX010002380.1, from coordinate 17,529 downwards.
CAATTTTCTCTCTTTACTACTACTATAAGGAATTGGACGAAACAACAAATCTGCAGATTTTGGTCAGGTCCGCTTTAAGTATGGTTTGTTTTATAACACTGTCAATGTGACATTTGTCCAAGATGACAGTAAAATAACGCGCAATAACAAGCAAGTGAGCAAGCCTAAAATCTTATTTTAAGCGTTGGGGACTTTCTCGAAGAGGTGAAACGTCGGATTACATAGGTCAAGAATGTCTTGGTTTGAATAATGTCCTATTTGGAGCATCCCTTACATTAAAGGTTAGGTATATGTCAAATTCTTTCTAAAGTCTACTACCTGTGATCTAGATCTTTTTGAATTTACTGTAATATGTGACGTACGTTTTCAACGCTATGTTTTGTTATTTCTGACGTCACGGCAAAAGGGTAATGTATAGACTTTAGTTTCAAGTATATTGGCAGTTTCTGACGTATTTTCAATAGATTGCAATACTTTCTGTCCTCGTTTTATTTTATTATTTATTGAGTCTTCAATATATTGTTCTGCCACTGCGCTAGACTTCCAACCACCATGTTGTTCTACTTCTGTCAGATTGGCTCCAGTATCCTCAAGAACAGTGGCAGAAAACCTTCGTAATGAATGGCTTGTATACAATTGGGGATCCCGCAAATTAAAAAATGTGGCAATTTGCTTTGGAACATTTCCAAATTTATTGATTCCTATTACTTGTCTTGTGCATTTGCCATTTTGATAATTGAGAAAGAATCGGAGTGTTCTATTGTTTACTTCTGACGGGCGTAGATTAATATACTTCGTACAAATATTGCAGTAAGTACCAACAATTATGAAGAAACGTGGGGTATGGGTTTTCGTGTTAGGGATAGTCACAAGTAAGGTTTTTTTTCCAAATCCTGAACATTATTAACTTCTAATAAATCTCGTAATTCATGGGAACGACAAGCGCCAGCAATGCCAAAAATTAGTGCTACCTATAACGCATAAAATGTATTTCCACATAGGGAACATTAAATATAATACTCAATTACCTTCACAAGCAAGAATTTATCGTCAGGAGCATCATGAATAAATGCTTGAATTTGTTGTGATGTTAACACGTTAGCTGTTTTGCTTCTGAACCCCGTCAAGTTTCGCTTGAAATATGCATGGAGCTTAGCGTATTTTGAAATATCCACATTATGCTTGATGTTAATGGTATTGTGTAGCGTGGAATACATACTCCAAACGGTAGATGGCTTTACATCGTTAGATATTTTTCCAATATAAGCCACATAAAGCACCAGCCTCTACACCGCAAGGTAAATGAGGTTACAGATAAAACATACATACATAAGCCAGAAGAACGTTTTCCGAGAATGAGTTTATCTGGTTATCAATTCTCCAATCCATGAAGTTTTTATGTACAGTCGTGTGCAAATAAATCTGGGACAGTGCTTTTTTCACATGCAGATTCAGTTAAGAATTTGAAGGATATTTCCATGGATTTCCTCTTATCAGAGAGAGTTACGGGTTTCAGTACCCGTTAAAGTTTAATGTAACTCTTTCTGATAGCAGGAAATCCATGGAGATATTCTTGAATTCTTAACTGAATCTGCATGTGAAAAAAACACTGTCCCAGATTTATTTGCACACGACTGTACAAATTCATACCTTGCTCTGGATTTTTCGGGTAAGATATTATTAGAAGCTGACTTTGCCGCTTCAATAATGCCCGGCGGTGTGCCTAGTATACTTATGTCGGTTTCAGAATCCATATTATTCGATTTGCAATGACTTTACATTTAATTAGAAGCGAAGTGTCAATACAAATTTATTGTAAGTTTAGTGGTTTCCATAGTAACGTATTGTTGTTTAGTGTTCTAATCAAGAAAATCATAAATTTGAAATTCTCATTTTCATCTCTAAAGGTGAAAATGTTTTTATCTCTAGAATGAAAAAATGTCACTTTCATGTAGGGTAAGCCGTGGAAAACTAGCAATTTTCACATAATATCAGTAGAAAAATGTATTTTTCCACTACACATGTACACTGGACCGCGCTTTGCGTTTCGAATGAATGGTAATAATTATGCGATTCACATATAGGCCCGTTAGCAAACGCCTTGTTGCGATGATAAGTATTCAGGATTCTTGGGAGCTGTTCCATTTTTCGATGCATCCCAGGATATTTCGTCTCCCCACATCTCGTACCAGGAAACTTCGTTCCCGACCGAGTTCAATTTGTCTCCTAGATTGTTGAAAAACGAGTGCAGCGATCGGAATGCAGTTAGAAAAACGAAATATATTTTAATTAATTTATTTATAATACTAAACTTATAAGAACAAAATAAATTGAATTTATTAAAAATCACGGTTTAATCTAAGTATCTTCCTGATATTTTGTATAGGGCCACAATTTCTCATTCTGGACAACTTTTCTTAGTAATATTTTGCAGTATCATGAACAAAAAGGGTAGGTTACCTGAAAAGAAAATAGTTTTTGCTTAACTGTCAAGGCCGACTTGTTTTTGAAAAAATGAAAACTTTCTTAAAATTCTCTACAAACCAAGCAGGAATTATAATTCCTATAACATTTTTATGTAAAACTAAAAATACAATGTAATTCCCTCTTGCAAACTCAAGCCAGGGACATACTGTATATAGTTCTTATAAGTTTATTATAATAAATAAATTAATTAAAATATCTTTCATTTTTCTAACTGCATTCCTATCGCTGCACTCGTTTTTCAACACCCTGTAATCTAGAAGACAAATTGAGCTCGGTCGGGAACGAAGTTTCCGGGAACGAAATGTGGTGTACGAAATGTGAGGAACGAAATGTGGTGAACGAACTCTCCGCAAAAACCCACATTATCGCTAGGCTTCTTGACAACCACGTATCAAGCCAGAGATTAGCTTCTTAGTAGCGCCAACAGGCTTTTTTCCAGTTTTTGCACTGGTCATTTCCTACTACTGGGTTTCACACTTTTAAATCATTTCCAGCACTGCGTGCCATTTGAATCGTACAATTTACTTTTAAGATGAAATTTAATAACTTCTTTAGGCACCCGTTCTGAAAATCATCCATTACTGTTCAATTTTTAGGCCGGAAAGTACTTCTTTACAGGATGATTTTGGAAAATTCACCTTTTGATTGTTTACAATATTTGTTGACTGTGGTTACTTATAAAATCCACTATATTGATTGGTTCGAAATATCTATTGACTGTGGTTTCTAAGGAAGAAACTACAAATATCTCTAGATCTTTACGAAGGTATAATGCTTGTTTTTATTGTAATGTTTTAATATTTACATCAACGTGAGAAGAAACACGGATGCCTTCAAATATTATACGTAACTTACCCCGAAATGACCTTTACACAACGTAGGATTTCAGGCTTTGCCTTCGGCGTCGGACTGTAATGTGCCTGTAATGATACACTTTCCGGACTTGTTACGTAAACTGCTATTGTTTTCTCACGTGTTAAATTTGTTAATTTATTCCTCTTGTCTAACATAGCTCTTACCTATACTTTGCAAGCGTCTGGATCGTTTGCATTTAGCGACCCAGTATAACAATTATGAACCTTTTTTAAACAAATTGTGCCGTTTATTTCCAGACTCCTGTGCATTGCATTTTATGTTTGTGTGTCAAGAACGCTATTCATCTTTATTTTGTTGTATTATTCAACTGTATTTAATTAGTAATTATTAAAGTCCCGTTATTATTTCATACTACTGGTATACTATGTTTTATTTTACCCAACCGATACTTGCTCGTTTTATTAGAAAATAGGTTAATGAAAGCTAGAAGCCGAACACTGTAAGCGAGTTTTATTTAGACTGTAAGTTTGACTTCATTCTATTTCATTGAATAACCTTAAGCGTAATTGCCTGATCCTTAACCATGACAAAAAATTATCGAAAGTTTTGAGCTAGTCAGGATTATGATCGCCTTTTGTTGAAGGCCGATACATGAGCTAATATGGGCAATGTAATTAGGTCGCCCTAGTTCTGTTACTTTTTGCTACCCGGAACGCCATATTTTGGCTAAGGCTTGGACAGTATAGAAAAATGTAGCAACTGTGAAGTCTTTGTCCGCAAATCTATTAACATTAGTGGAATTGAAATAGTTGTTGCTTAGTAGAGTATAAGAGCCAAGAAAATACTGAAATTATAGTAGCAGATTGATTTGGGTGAGGTGGTGATTTATACCTAAACAAATAACTTTTTCAAGTAAAATACAATCAAAAATTATTTTCATCTAGTATGGCTATAGAATAGCTCCTAATTTATAAATGCAACTACATTTATACTTAAATGTCACACTTGACATTTTATTTTTAAGTGACTTATAGTTGTATTCGCAAATTAGGAACTACTCCATATAGCCATGCTAGATGAAAAATTTTTGATCATACTATATCTTTGCTAAAGTAAAGGAAAACAAGCGCTAACTAGTAATTGGAGATAACTAAATTGTGTAATTAGTCCAGTCAAATGGTAATTTGAGGTGGAAAGTTTTGGTGTAATTGGTTTTAGTGGCTTACTTTATGTTTTTTGGGGTGCTGAACACGAATCTGAAGTTGTCCAACAAATTTTTTTTCGGCAAATATGAGAAATCATAAAAAAACCTCTAAAAATCTCAGTTTTTTTTAGTTTTTGGCTTATAACCTGCAAAGTAAGCTTTTTACACAAAAGATGACCCTATATTAAAATAAAGACGAGAAATTTTCCTACAATTCATGTTCGTATCATTTTTTTGTACGACATATGGTTTCCTCACTAAGAGGCGTTGAAAAACTGCCGAAAATCAGTAGATTTTGGAAAATAGTAAAAAACACATTCTCTGTAAACATTATCCTATACTTTGAAATAGCAGATAAAATTCTGCACAATTTATGTGTAAATAACTTTTTTGGACCTTCAATAGTTATGAGAAAAGCAATGACGAATGCAGGAAGTAGTAGTCAGTCGCCTCCTTATTGGAGGCATATGCTTAAATGCATCATTACACGTCTGCGCAGATATGTAAAACGTTAACCTTAGGTTATATAGGTGCAACAGCAACAGCGATTCATGGTTGATTAATATGAAAACTGTGTCATGTTAATCAATATAATAAAATAGGTATGTGACGTATTGAGCTAGCGGACTATCTTGTGACCCCCTCTTTCTGCTGATAGAGATATGAACAGATATTGCTGCTGATTGTTAGTACCATGATAGCTGTTTAAAAAATCTGTACATTGGTAGGCCCAAGGTTGATATGAAAAACAAGGTTGCCCCTTATGCTAAAGAAATTGGAACAACATTTTTACTTTTATGGAAAACAGTGATGAGGAATGTCAGTTTTCGTTAGACCAGTTAATAGCTCAGACAGAGGGTGAATACATTCCCCAATGGAAAACAGTAATAAACCATCTACTGAAAATATATATGGGGAGGATGTAATCATATCAAAGATTAAACAGAATACGATCATATGTTTCAAACATACTGGCCATATGATTTTGACAGATGCGTGGTACACCGAAAAACGTCTTCGATTAGTTGAAACAGCGGCTGTTATAATTCTTGAAAAGATAAGATCTGTAGCGTATGTCGTGGATGATTATCCCCCTCCAGATTCTTTCTTGCACGAAAATTAAAGTCTTGTTCCTGAGGTTCTCAAACTTTTTTTTGAAATTCTGATACTGAAGAAGAACCGTGAGGACAGTGATAAATAAAAAAAAAAGTTTTAGCCATTTCACAGTGTTATTAGTGCTGTCAGACCTAGTTCTTTTGTTTCAGCCTTAAAAATTGGACTATCAGCTTTTTTTTATAAGAAGTATGGGTCACGAAAACTAATTGATATTATGTCAGCCTTGGGACTTTGCACCTCTTATTCTGAAGCTGTTCGTTTGGAAGTGTCAGTAATCATGAGACCCTCTTTACAAATAGACTCCACATACAATCCGTTCATGACAACACACATTTTAACACTCGTACACTGGATGGGTATAATACCTTTCATGCAATGGGGTGTATACATTTGATAATCCCAAGAAATGCTATTGCTCCAGATCAGAGAATTGTCCGAGTGAAGAAAATACTACCAGCTCAACTAGTTGGCGAGATGGCTGCTGTTTCCTTGAATAATTTTGAGAAAGCAGGTTCTCCTGGCTTAAAGGATTTCAAAAAGTTTTTTGTTTTATCCGATACTATCACACCCTGTTTGGCGGACCTAATTTGACTTTACAGCAAGTGGAAAGATGTGCCCAGCATTCCAGGATGGAGTGGTTTCATGGAGCAAACCACAAGTGGTCTTCTTTGTGACACAACCTTTGTTGCTTGCGTGCCATTTATCAATGTTCCACCAAGAGATTCAACAGTATATATACAGCTTTACTCGCTTCCGTAGAAAAATGAAAATCTATGAATCAGCAAGCATCTGATGTGAACACTTTCGACCAGTCGAGGCTGGCTTGGGAATGAAGAAGATCCTGAACAATGGGGTTGAAAGAAAACCACAGATGGTCTGGAGCCAGTAACCACGCTAGAACCACCAGCACCTCAAGCCGTTTTGAAACTTATTTCTTGCAAATGCAAGAAGACCTGTCAGAAAAACTGTGAATGAAAAAAGCAGGCCTCAAGTGCTCCAATATGTGTGTGAACTGCGAAACCAGTTGGAATAACACGCCTCTTACTGAAATCGATGAAGACGGGGATGACCCGGAACTTCCTGAAGTACTTGAAGGTAACTATGCATAAATAATTCCATTTCACCTTTATTTTTTCACTCATTCACTTTTATTTATGTGTTCAAAATATGTATCTTAATACAACTATTCAATGTTCAAACAATTAAAACTAGGTCATTAGTTATATTTAATTTATTTTTTTAGTTGTAGAAGATCTGGAAGGCATCCCTGTAGAAATCATAGAACCTTTGACCAAGAGGGCTTGGTTTAACTGACGAGTTTCACTTCAATGTCAATAATGATTTAAAATAAGCATTTTATAAAATACCTACCTATATACCTATGTTATTATTTGTATTGTTTAACATTGCACAGTTTTCATATTAATCAACAATGAATCGCTGTTTATCTTTTTGTTGCACCCATATAACCTAAGGTTAACGTTTTACATATCTGCGCAAACGTATAATGATGCATTTAAGTATATGCCTTCAATAAGGAGGCGACTGACTACTTCATGCATTCATCATTGCTTTTCTCATAACTACTGACGGTCCGAAAAAATTATTTACACATAAATTGTACAGAATTTTATCTGCTATTTCAAAGTATAGGATAATGTTTACAGAGAAATGCTTAGTTTTAGTGCTATGAACGGAAAGGCTATAAAAAATATGTTTTTTGCTATTTTCCAAAATCTACTGATTTTCGGCAGTTTTTCAACGCCTCTTAGCGCAGAAACCATATGTCCTACAAAAAAATAATACCAACATAAATTGTAGGAAAATTTCGCGTCTTTGTTTTAATATAGGGTCATCTTTTGCGTAAAAAACTTACTTTGCAAGTTATAAGCCAAAATCCAAAAAAAATTGAGATTTTTAGTGGATTTTTTATGATTTCTCATATTTGCCGAAAAAAATTTTGTTGGACAACTTCAGATTCGTGTTCAGCACCCCAAAAAACATACAATAAGTCACTCAAAACAATTACACCAGAACTTTCCACTTTAAGCTCTTTTTGAACACCATTTTACTCGACTAAATGTTTCTATTCCGAACGTTAGCTATAGGAATAGCCCCTAAAGTAGACAGTGTAAAATACTCTGCAGTAAAATTTGAATTTTTGGTTGAATACAAGGTAAGCGATATTGCAGACTAACGCTGAAATGATTTTACAGGATTAATCGACGTCGGAAATAAAGATGTAGCATTAAAAGACAAACGTTTTTTCTAACAATGTCTTGAAAGTACCTTAGCTTTTTATAATCTGGCTAGTATTTCTAACTTTGATTGCCTACTCGAGTAGCGACATCCTTACGTCGTCTACCTCGTCTGGTAGAACGATCAAAACAAACAAGTCGAAAAAAATACTGTGGATTTAAGTCAATGTAGTCTAATTAATTTCAATGTCATACTTACTGATTCTTAGAGCGAACATGTACTCTGATGGGCAACGAATTCGAATTTCTCTAATTGCAGGTTATAAAAATAATGTGCAAGATAAAATCAATTAAAAAATCCGCGTCTCGCTCTAACAGGAAAAGGGAAAAAATTTGGAAATTTCTAATTAACAAATTTACAGCTCTAGGCATATGATCAGTCAACAGCTGCGTGCCCTATAGCAAATGCAATTTGTGAGGCACTTTATTATGCGAAAGAGGCTTTTTGAAATTCTATCTTGTTTTCTGAATTTTTCACATATTGTTGAAAAAATAAAACACAGAGGTAATTATGCAGATATAAACATAAACATTTGTCAATTGGTATAGTAAATATAAAATTACGTCTGTGATAACTTTATTGTTAATAAAGCAAATGAAAGCTGTAAAGGAGAAACAAATTTTAAAAAACGTTCTCATGTTTAATTACCATAAAAACCTCTGAATAACGAAAACTTGTAATGCCATTTTTACTTCCTTTTACTACTATAAAGGAAGTATTGGATTCACCCCAAAAATTCGAAATTGAGTTTTCAACAGATCTTCACGTTTTAGAGTCCCCTGATCCCAAAAAACATATTTTTTTCATTGGTCTGTCTGTGTGTCTGTCTGTCTGTGTGTCTGTCTGTGTGTCTGTGAACAGAATATCTCAAAAACGAAAAGAGGTATGGCATTGAAACTTCATATATAAGTTTTGTGTACTATGTAGATGAGACAGCAAGCTTTTGAAGAAAATCGCATAACCGGAAGTAGGTGTTTACTCTTGTGATTTTTCAGTTTTTTTCGATTTTTTCAAAAACGGCTCTAACGATTTTTTTTAAATTTTACATTTTTCTTAAATTTTTAATGTGTATTGATGTGAGATAGGTGATTTTCCAGTTGAATACTTCTAAAGTGGGTTTATTTTGTTTTTTTTTTCTATTTTTTTTATTAACTCCTAATTTAAATAAAACACCCGGTATATTATTACATTTTTGAATTCACCTTAAAATTCTAGAGAAAATTTGTCTCTTCAACTAACACTCGATTTTGTACCGTTTTTGTAGAATTTGTAATTTTTGAAAATTTTTAACAAATGGTTCAAAATTAAAAATGAAATTTTTGACTAATTATAAGATCACTGTAAAAGGAACTTGTGTGAGTGTATCACCCCAGATTTTTAGTTTACCAAATACTTCGTGCTACTAAAATACAATCAGATGCATTCTTAAACAATAGATAACTAAGCATTTTTGTTCCAGGTGGAATGGAAATAGTTTCTAAAATAGAAAATGATTGTCAACTCTACAACATACCTTTAAATTCATAAGTTGGTATTTGTAGTAGCTAAATTCCTGTTGTTGCGTATATTCTAAAAATATTTCGTTCTCAGCGGTCACTTGTGCAACGAGTTTTGGAGAAATGTATAAATTCCTTGACGAGTAGGTAAATATCAATTCTGGAATATATTTCAATTTTTGCGATAATCACTAACATTATGTCATTTACGTCTGCCTTGGAAATGTGAAAATTGATAATAAAGCGGAAAATGAATGCTACACAATTCAGACTGCAAAGAATACTCTATTATTATTCCAGACTTGGTTCACTACCCTACTTCCTGGTGCATATTTAAAATTTCTCCAAACTCTAGTAAACTTTGAATCCTAACTCCTGCGTGCTTACCTTAACCATATTTAGGACGTTCTTTGTGGAAACTTTAGTCGAAAGCGTTTTACATTTAGTTGAACACGTAGGAAAGTAAAGACATAACTAAAAATGTCTGCATGCACATGTACACAAGTATCTTTAATTATTGCATTCATTAATAAACCTATACATGTAGGAATTTAAAGTTTCAATGTAATTTTCTGAAATAATCTTAGAATTGAAATCTATAGAGTTATATGTGGTTCTTCTATTAACAATATCTTAATTTGGCGCGTAAGCTTCTTGACCAAGAAACAAACTAATTTATGTGCGCCCAGCTGAAAATAGTTTTTCGTGTTGCGACCAAAGTACCAGGTGATTCAAAAGAATGTTGCTCTAGCATCTATTATATTTTGTACAATAATTTAAAAAAGTCAGAAAATGTGCCTTTATACAACGCTCTTTTGGGGATTTCTGATAACATACACACGACGTACGAGAAAGTAGATACACAAATGCAAAGAAACTGTTAGGTTATTTTTAATTTATAACGCCACTATAGTTTTCGACCTCTCGGGCGGAGTCCGGCCCTGTGGTTTATTTATGCAGTAGCGAGAATGTGACGCTAGCTATCTTAGACAGTATTGTTGTTATCAACAGGAATTTTCCTGCACCCCCCGCGAATAACGATTATGTATCTTCAGTTTTGGAAATTGGCATTGAACTCGGTCCCTGCATTTTTCTTCTTTCGCGGCATTCGAGTTTTGGCCGCCGGGCTAGTGTGTTGCCGCCTGGGTGACGAGGTTGCAGCTCGTAGTTTTTGGTCGGCTATGCGAAATCACCCCTTTTTGACACCGATGTGGTGGTATTTGCAAGCCTAAGATTACCGGTCACAAGACGCTCGATTTATTCGGATCTTAGTTGTACTATCCACTTTTGGGGTTCCGTGCATTCTTACCGTATTGTCTTTACCATCTGCGTGAAAGATCGATTTTATACGTGATAAAAATAACAAACGACTGCGAGGTTTTCCCAAGCAATCTGGCTAAATTCTAGCGCCGCCGGCGCCGGCTCAGTCGTGCTACATCATGGAAACTATGTCGCTATGCTATGAGGATCTCGTTAATAGTAAGAGATACAAATTTGGTTGAATAGGAAAAAAATTGCCTAATCAAAGAACTAACAAAGTGACTCCAAGAAATTCTTGAAATGATTTTTCATATTTGAGTTATCTTAAAAACGATTTTTTTGATATTCTATTCTATTTTTCTATATTGAAACTGACAAAACTTCTCTATACCAATTTTTAATGGAGTTAAAGATTACCTTATTAAGTTTTTACCCGACGTTTCGTCTCAGAGAAAGCGTCATCAACTTCATTGTTTTTAAGGCACTTTTGATTTTGAATTCAACCATGTACATACCACCCATTATGGTTTAATTACGTTTTGGGACGTTTTTTACTATTCAAAAAATTTTAGGTACGGACTTGGGTCATAGAGAAGTGCATGCGCTGTTTCTTTTATAATATCAAGAAAAAGGAAATGAGCTACAATTGATGTTTTCAATTCTTAATAATCACGTATGGTCTTGGAATAAAAGCAATTTTCAATCATTATTAATTTATTCGTTGATTATTTTTCTTTCTTATAAAGAATAATTAAACAAAGAAATCAAAAGTATCCAGTGTGACTCATCACTTTTTCTTTAAATTACAAAGCTGAAACAACGCATGAAATACTCAAGGGTAATACCACAAGCAGTGGATATATTTTTGACAAATATTTTGTCGTTTCCATGTAAATTATTGCGTTTAAATTTCACGATACAAAATCACATCAAAAATGTCACGAGCCGAAGGCGAGTGACATTTAAATGTGATTTTGTTGAGTAAAATTTGCAATAATTTCTATGGAAATGGCAAAATATTTAAAAAATATATATCCACTTCGAGTGGTATTTGGGACGACTATTTAACAATATTAATACATAACGATTAACTTTATTGAAAAATAATCCAACAATTAATATAATTATTCATTCTCAATTAAATTCAGCGGAATACTTCCAAAACACAGCATTTTAAAATTTTTAAAATAAGCCACACAGTTTGTTGGGGTTTAGTGTTACGTAGGTAACCTAGTGATATCACTAAGGACAGAACATCGTTGCTAAGCGATACTTCGCAACAAGGCTATTTATTTTTTGAGTACGTACATTGTTTTGTGAATATTTTGCATGGTGCCCAATATTCAGTGATATACTGCTGTTATTGGTTGAAAAAAGCAAATGTCTGCAATGTGATTGGCTTATATGTTATAGTGTTGAATAGTCTACGACACAGCTCCGTATCCAAGAATTTCTTGATGAAGGTCGAAAAAGGATAGAAACGTAATTAAACCACAATGTGTGGCACACTGATGAACTTAGAATAAAAAGGGCTTCTAAAATGTGACATCAGAAAATCAGGACCGTATTTAAAAAAATGAAGTTGATAATGTTTGCTCGAAGACGAAACGTAGGACAAAAAAATTTATAACGTATTATTTAAGTCCATTAAAAGTTTATATAAAAAAGTGTGATTAGTTACGCTCTTTAATATTAGCACCAGAAAAAACAGAAATAATAATAAAAAAAATCGATTTTTTAAGATAACTCGAAAACGAAAAATCATATCAACGATTTCTAAGCCATATTTTAATTGCGAAACTTTTTTCTCATTTAACCAAATTTATATCTCTTACCTACCAAGATGCCCATACTGGCCCTTCTTTTTTTGGACACACTATCTATACTGGGCTGCTGGATACCGTCTTTCCTTCATGGTTTTGAAGTATCCTGCCGTATATCATTGTTTCAGTGGCTTATGCTGATTCAAGAAATTTGAATGCCGTATTGGCCTTTGTTTATATATTGAAAGTAAATCACTCCATAGCTTGTATTTGGATGACGACACATAAGGAAAGGTAACCTCATTATTACTTTTTTTTTTAATTTTGACTACTAAAGTAATATTTACAATCTGTTTTAGGTAAACATTAAATAAATTAGTTGACTTGATTAATATGTGGGGATATCCCTCCAATAAAGAATTCCCTCTATATTACCCTTTTAATCTCGTTATTCAGGATATATTAAGAATTAAAATCTTGTCGTTAGATCTAGAGGATGAACTCTTTTAAGTCTGTGTAATGCCTCACTGTTGTCTAATAGATTCACTGTTTACGAGTTTGGATGAAGTTCGAGACGAGATTGATAGCGTTCACTATTGCACTTCACTTCTTCTTTCACAGTTTTCATGCGTAGGTCACGATATAGTGTGTCATTTTTCACGTACCATGGGGCGTTGATGATGAGTCGTAGAGTTTTGGATTGGAAGCGCTGCATGATTTCCAAATTTGAGGTACTCGCAGTATCCCAAAGTTGAATACCGTATGTCCATACGGGTTTTCCGTACTACTTTATAGATTAAGAGCTTATTATCCAGGGTGAGTTTTGATTTTCTTCCAATTAACCACTGAAAATTTGTGAATTTTAGACCCAGCTGCTTACGATTGCTGAAAATGTGGTCCAAGTGGATCCCTAGGTATTTCACATCTTGCGATTGAGGTAGTTGCACGTTGTTCAGTCTTACAGGTGGGCACGTGTCAGTCCTGATAGTAAAAGTAACATGGGCGGATTTTGTTCCATTGGCCTTGATACGCCATTTTTTTAACCAATCTTCTATTGAATTTAGGGCTACTTGAAGGTTGGCAGATGCGGGCACAGCATTTTCGTGCAAGGCTAATGTAGCGGTATCATCCGCAAATGTGGCTATCGTGGTTTGTTGTGTAGTGGGAATGTCGGAGGTGTACAGCAGATACAAAATAGGGCCCAGCACACTTCCTTGGGGAACCCCGGAGTTAATGGTACATAAGTTGGTTAATTCGTCTTGGAGCTTGATTTGGAAGTCTATCTGATAGGTAAGATTTAAACAGTCGATAGTATATGTGTGGAAGCTTCTGTTTAATCTTTAGGAGTAATCCAGGGTACCAGACCCTATCAAATTCTTGGGCAATGCAAGGAAGGCTGCGGAGCAGTATTTTTTTGTTTCAAATGCCTGGAGGATTTGTTCGACTACTCGATGAACTTGCTCAATTGTAGCATGTTCGTTTCGAAAGCCGAATTGGTGTTCTGGAATCAGTTCGTGTTCTTCAATTTGAGGTTTTAATCTTTTGAGTAGGAGTTTTTCAAATAGCTTTGATGCCAGTGGCAACAGACTTATGGGGCGATAAGATGTTACTTCCTCGGGTGGTTTTCCCGGCTTTGCTATTAGAATAATCTGTGCTACTTTTCATTGTGATGGGAAGTGAAATGTTCGTAGTATAGCATTACATATTTCTGTCAAAAGTTTGAAAACTCCGTCAGGGAGTTCTTTCAGGACCTTACTCGTAATGAGATCGTATCCCATCATTATTACTGAACAAAATTTCATGTAAATTGGTGTGCCCATTATAGCGTTTTAAATATTAGTTTGCGTTTTTTTTGTTCTGTTATAAAGCAGCTATGCAGAACGTATTACGATGCCGAAATTAATAACTGAAGGCAATAATAAGTAAACAAATGTCAATTTCACCATACGACTCCGCTTACGTATTTTTAAGGTTGGAGACGTCGTAAGACCTGGAGTTTAATAAGGTAATCTTGTGGCGCCCAACTTAATTAGTATTCTGGACGCACCCCTTACTTTAAAGCAAAAAACAAGCACATTTTGGGTACCGCAAACCGCAGTTCTCCTGACTATTAACCTATCCAGAGCTATTACTGTTAAGAATTGTTGTAATTAGCGCTTTCTACTGTAACAAACTGGAGCCCAGCTGTGGGGCTTTGCTTTTTTGCTTTAAAGTAACGCTTTTCTCCTGTAAGAGAACGTTGTCATGTGCTTTACATCCGCTTGTAGCACCCTGCATCGGTTTTGGATGTAAGCAATACTTGGTTTGCGCTTGACGCACTTAACGAGTGTTTCAATTTCTTGGAAACTTCTACTGAATTTAAAATTTCCCATCATGCTCCATATTTCATGTTGGCTGCGTTGCCAACCTCACCAGGACTCCAAGTTCCCTGTTCAGGATCTTGCTAAAATTGTATTTCTTTTTAACTGAAAAGATTGTTCTACAATAATGACAAGAATCTCTAGATATAAATCAAAACCCTCAATCCGGTGCACTCTTGAACAGATGAAGCCGTTAATATAATATTATATTTTTATATTTAACCAAGTAACTTAACCTAAAATAGCCTAAAAAATTTTGTTCACCACATGCACATATCTTTAATGGCGGAATTTAATTGTAGATTAGCCTGAAGGTGGCAGATTATATTAACATTCCGAAACATATGTAGCGTTAAAAATAAACGATTGTGAGTACCGACAATCCAAAAACGTTGTGTTTTACTAACACAGTTTGTTTAGGTCTCTTTTCGAGTGCGGAGTGTCTTTCCGCCCTCTAGTGACTGACTTCATGTTATTGACTTTTGGCGCTTTTTTTGGAAACGTAGAGAACGAACCTTAATAAGATAAGTTTCATTATTAGTGTAAAAGCGAACAAAAGGCTTGAACTGTGTGAACAATACGATATTGACGAAATGTTTGCTGCTCATCCCGAATATCCAAGACGTGTACAATCAATCAGACTTCAGGCTAGCTACGTGTTGACAATTATCTATATAACAAGCATATATAACTAAATATATAGTATATTGCAATGAGTTGCTCAAATATTGAGTTGCTTATCAAAGAGCTCATTAATATTACAGCTTGTTGAATATGGAATTAATGCTTTTCAAATATCCAGTGGAAATCCCATCCCAATTTACTAAAATATATTCAATATCATCATATTTATTTTATTTTGGCAAAGGTAGCGTATACCGGGTGACTGGTTTCAAAACCGAACATCATGGTATATTAGAATTATTTTTTCAAAAATAAAAAATGCAGATGAAAGCCTCTACAGAATGCGATCATTCGGAAGTGATGTAAAGCCGTGGGTCCCATGTTACTACGATGCGTAGCATGTAAAAGATCTCTTGCTAGTGTTGGAGATCTTTAGTCGCGGCAAAATTCTAAGTAGGACTTTGACCATATGACCAAAGCGGTGTCTAAGGCACCTGGTACTCTGCATGCCTAGATCTTGTCCATTAACAAACAAACAACATCAATCTATAGCAAATGTTAAAGTGTTCTTTAATCGACTTAAAACAAAAGGTCAAGTGTTACTTTAACAGCAAGGGTAGATAAAGTAGCACTTTAACATCAAGGGTAAATAAAGTAATTTAAACTTTTATTTAAATTAAATATTACAGCTTCGTATTATCCTAGCAACCCAATATAGCTACTGATATTTTAAAATGTGATTGACTTTCCTTATTTTCTTTTGAAATTGTTAAAGTTCTTCCTATAGAAAAAAAAATTATTATACACGACGATAAAGTTATTACTATCCACTCTTGAATCACCATAAACGATTCACTCGTGAATAAAATTTTACTTTATCGTCTTGTATAATAAATTACTATTAAAAACAAAGATTGCCTAGATCATAAAGTTAAATTATCGGGGCTGAAACTCCTTAGATATCGATTAAGTTAAACATATAATTTTTTAGTAAAAATTAAAAACTGCTATGTACGGTTTTGAAACCGGTCACCCGATATACGGAACCTGTTGATTTTATTCTCGCTATAAATGGTGCACTCTTTATTTAAATTTTTGATATGTCTAGCTGTTCAGTCTTCAGTCTTTTGCTTACAAATTAATTTTTAAAAAATATCAACACAATTAGAAATACTTTTTAATGTAAAAGATCATCAGTAATAAAATCTACGACTACTGTAGCAGCTGTGAAAGCTCAGAAAACTTTGACGAAAAAGGTGCTCGTCCAAGTAAAGCAAATTAACCTATATTAGGTTATGGCGCCTAACATGTATTTGATATATGTATTTCCACGTCGACGAAAGAAAATCAAACAAAGGGACTGCCCGTTTGAGACTGAATAAGCTGAAAGGAAGTATATATTTCCGCTATCCCGTATTATAACAAAGAGAAATGGAAGGCTTTCATCAAGCAAGATTGGCACAACACAACACTTGCTCAAAGCAGCCATTTCGGCTTCCCGAAACAATGGGAAAATTGCAAAACGGAACAATTTTCTAGCTCACAGGGCACAAATTTCATTTTATGCCGCTCTTGAACGGATTCGATTCGGAGATACATACCTTGTGCGTTGGCATCGATATAAAAGCCCGTCCGTTTACTTCACTCGGGAAGTTCTCAAGGAGAATAACAATTCCGGAGAGAATTAGAAATAGCGCGCGAGCACAACAACGAATTTTTCCTGCGCCTTTGTATGCATTTGCTCGGCACGAAAACGAGAAAAATATGGGGTAGCAGCTTTATTGCGGCCATTTCGTGTCGCGCAAATCCCTAATTTTGGACAAAGAACCTGCAAAAGCTCGGTTCTTCCTAAATCAATTCGTAATTTGCGACTGACCCTCGCGGCAAAAAATACCCACCTCTTGCAACACCGAAGGTAGCGTTCCGCCCTCGCTAAGCCTTCCCCATCCTGTTACGGTGGCGTTTTCACCGATAAGGAGATCATCGGAAGCGGGGAGACAAATCGGGGAGATGTGCGGCGCAAATTCCAGAGATTTGTCAAGCCGCACGAGGGCCAGGTCGTACTCGTAGGTGAAGAAGTTGTACTTGGGGTGCACGATCTTCTTGGCCACCCCTCGCTCCACGTACGGCAAATCCTCCTGGAC